>CANXYI010599885.1:0-10096 GCA_948208565.1 Hura crepitans
ATATATATATATATATATATATATATATATATATATATATATATATATATATTAACCTAGAATAATCCTAATGAATAGGAGTCTTGAAACATCTAAAATAGGAGAAGGAAAATAATTCCCATTTTAATTTAGTAATAGGAGCTAGCAGGGGCCATGGCCATAACCAAATTCCCTCATGGCCATAAGACTTATTGTTTAAACATCCTTTAAATTTTAGATTGCCTCAGTCCTATTACCAAGTTTCCTCATGGTCATGAGGTTTTCTGTCCAACAATTCTTTGACTTTTATCTTCTCCTTTTTCTTCAAGTCTTTAATGCTCCATTCATCATCAAAACACCTATAAACCATGAAAAATAACTAAAGTCAATTTAACATCAAACAAAAGCATAAAATTATCTAAAATAACAAGGAAAACAAATAAAACTAAGCTAAAGTCATGCAAATATTATCACAAAAACATTATAAAAGTAACAATTATCATATAGCATGCCCAAGGCTAGAGATCCCCAATCCCAAGCAGAGATGGCATCTAAATCCCTTGAGCTAACAAGAACAGACTCTCAATAGTGTTATCGGTATTGGCAAATAAACTACATTCAAAAAGCACCAAGATGAACCCTCTTATGATCTAATCAATCTAGACATCTAAGAGTGGATAATAGTAGTAGCCTTAGTCCAGTAATCAATATAGAGGAGTAGTAAATACCACTGCTACCTTTCACCTTTAGGCATAACTTAAGAAAAGAAGTAATGTAATCCCATTGAATGCTAGGATAGAATAAATAGTCATAAAAAAATCCTCTACACTCTATCAAGAGTGCTAGTAATTGTAGCATGTCAACAAGACTAATAGTGTCCTTCTCATATGGAAGGAGGAAAGTATGGGTAGTGTCGAACCACCTCTCAACAAATGCCCAATATATGCATAGATTCCTCTTTTGAGCTGACTGGAGTAAAGCAAAGAATAGGGTAGAGAAAATCATGTCATGAAACTAATCATTAACTAACTAAGGAAGGATCCTAAAAAATAAAGTCACGCTAAAAAGGCTCCTAGCTTTCTTACAGTCAGTAAAACCTTAAAAAGGAAAGGGGAAAATTAGCAAAAATGGGTTAAATGATCCAAAAAGGAAAAAAGGGGAAGACTAATAGCAAGATTTAAAATTCCATCACAATGTAAATACAATAAAACTATCTAGTAAAAGGAAGTCTTGCAAGGCAATAATGCAACCATTAACAAAACCACCACATGATGCTTTTGGACATATGCATAGATGTTTTTACTTAATCAAAAAGATTAAAAGTCAATACCATATCCCTTTGGTCCAAATAGGTCTAACAAGTTTGAGTTTTTAATTATGTGTTAAATGCTGATAATTCTAACCTATTATGTGTTAAATGCTGATAATTCTAACTTATGTGTCATCAATGATTTAAATACCAAAAGAAAGAAAAATTGAAAAAATTCACTTACATGTTCTATAGCCAATAAAGATGCATATGAGGGTAAATCCCAAAGAATATTTACACCATCCTTAAAGATATGCACTATCCTAAGAGGCTTTACTCAAGCCAATGGACCCCAAAAGTCAAAGTTGGGTTGATTTTGTGTTCGCTTCATTTGTAAAGAAAAAAGGAAAGAAAGAAGAGAGGTTAAGTAAAAAGGTAACAAGTAAAATGAAAGTGAAATCCTATCCTTTATATATATACCCTAAAACTCCAAAAATGAAAGAATAGATATATAAGCCTAAAATAGTGACAACAATAAAGCTATATAACCAGTTTTGCAAAAAAAAAATGATCCCAATTAAAAGAAATTTATTGAGGAGAAAAAGACCAAAATTCCTTTCAAGTATGAGAAGAAGTGTAGAAGAATCTAAAGGTGATTTCAACAAATCGGATATCTAAATGCTTAAATTATCATAACTTTAGGATGTATGATTTATAATCCCCAATCATAAGAAAGGGATGCTCAAATTTAGAATAAGATATAGAATCCAGTCTATATGCATGACCACAATCTCCCAGTCTGATGCTACACAATCTAAACTAGATAGGATGCACAATCTCACTTAATCTCAAATGGCAATTGGCTGAGCAAAGATTCATCTTCATTAGCCACTCAATTTAACCAAGTATGTACATATATAATTTAATCTATGTTTGATTTTTTTGTATCTTGAGTATGTAATGCCCTAAATTTCAATACATATATTTTAAGAAATATATTGTGGAGAAAAATAATGGAATATAAATTTTTCCTTCATATATCAATTCTAAAAAAAAGAAAAAAGGGACTAAAAATAAATTTTACAGTATCTATCTCACCTATATAAATGGATGAATTATTTTGTGACACCCCTCACCCAACCTAATTGTTGGAACAGAATAAGAGATGGCACATTGTGACACCTTCTACTCAAACCGTTGCTAGTTCGAATAAGAATGGCATGTTAAACTAATTATATGATTATCTTTTTTTTAGCCTATTTTATGGTTACATCATGAGCATCCAAGGCTCATATATAGCTTTAAAACTAATGTTATGAATATAAGTGTATAAGACCTTACTATCCCACTTTAATAGAAAGCATAATGGCTATTTAATGGCATGTCCCAAAATAAACCTATGAAAATAGCACATCTATAAAATCCTAAACTAAAACTCAATCATCTGGGTCCTTCTAACCCTCCAACATTACCCCTCAACACATGCATTTGATGGCTATCATGTCATTCAACATTCATGTTTGTTCCCTATTTATTACTAGTTAACTACTTTAGGTTGCTATCTTATCATCAATTATGCATATTATAGGCTTATTCATATTCAACTCATTCTTACATGTCTATATATCTTTATTGAGTTATATGGTCATTATATAAGTTAATTATGACTCTAAATTAAGTCATTTACTATTTACTGTGTTGTTACCTATAACTATTTATTTATTCATTTTATAGCTTCATGTTGCATTTATGCTATTTACCTTTCTGGCCCATATTTGGAAGACACATATCTAAGTACTAGATATTGGGATCATATTGTGCAATGGTCCACATTTTGGACATTCATGTTGTTACACTAGCAGGTAATATACAATGGTCTTATTGAACCTCCCGACGACCAGACCAACTTGAGGTTATGTGCAATAGTTCTATGAGACCTCCTCGCGACTATACCTATATGAGAACAATCAAATGGAATCGAATAGTAATCTCATCAATAAACGGTGACAATGAAGGTCTCAATACTAACCATAAAGGTCTCAACATTGACTGCATAGTCTCAACCCTAGCCTTGAATGTCTCAACATTGGCTATGAAGGTTTTATTATAGTGACCCGAAGGTCTATAATCAAGCACTAAAGTGCCCTAGTAGCTATTATACCCCCTAGTTAACCGGTTGACCTATCCAGTAAGCTGTCTAACATCTATGGGCCATTCTCTTTCCATTCTCCTTATTCATTATTCTAATGATATATAACCATAATATTATACTTGAATCAAGTTATATATATTCACTTAACTATATTATGCCAGCATCATGCTATAAATCTCCTATTATAGGTCTCTTTACACATATTGTCATTTCATATCTCAATAGTCGTGTTACCATTTCATTATATACTTCGTCATTCATCATTTATCATTCACATGCCTCTCTTTAACATCATTTTATTATTAATTACTATCATCAATATACATATGCACACACATTATGCACCATATGTGTTCTCATACACATATATATGTTCCATGCATTACACTTACATCATTCCTTACAATCATCAATGCACATTCTTGATACATGATATGGTTATTCATTCTAGGCCATTACACTACAAATTCTTTCTATTGTACAATAATTTAAGTAATTCTTGATATGTCATTAAAGTTCCATATTACATCCACCATTTCAATCTTTCGTATTTAGCTCATTTTTCCTCTATTTTTCATTTAATTAAGTTTATTAACATTCATTAAACCCTAAAATACCCTAAAAACCAATTTAGGGTTATCCTAACTCCTAAAAGCAAGGAAACCCTAAATGCACATCATTATAGAAATTTCACAACTCATAGTTAAAGGCATATATTTTATTGAATACAATTATAGAGGTGTCCTACGATGTCTCGAGATTGATTTCACAGCTTCTCTATGCCTCAATTCTCATTCCCCTTAGTATTCTCTAGAAAAATAATCGAGAGTCGATTTGGGGCTCGATTCAGTTTAAGTGTTCAAAATCCTAAACTTTCAATTCTCCAATTTCACCTCAAAACCTCTATTTTTCATAAAATTAAGGCTAGAATCAAACACTACACATCATAAGGATCAATTTCCATATAATATTCAAAGGTTTTTAGGGGATTTCAAGTGACATAGGAAGAAAAAAAGGGAAGAGAGAGAGTGACAATGGGTAGTATCAGTATTTAGAGTTTTAAGGGAGAAGATGGGTGCATTTCACTATTGTACATATGCGCACACATAATCACTTTTATATTATAGTGATAGATGGCTTTGGTCATGCCATGTGGTGATCGAATGGCCCCGATTAATTCTATATACTTTTTAAGTTTCAAAAATTTAAAATAAATCTTAGAGGTCTCTAAAAATTATGCTCTCAGTGTCGAAAATTAACAATTTGCTAAATCAAACGACCCTTAAATTCTCGAGGCTTCAAAGGGAACCAGGTTAACTATTCACTCATGTAGTTAAGAAATTATGATTAAATATCAATCAATCTCAAAAAAATTCCAATTCTTTCACTATTGAACTATTTATAATTTTTGACCTTCAAGCTATGCTATTTTCAAGTCAGTTTAGGCATATCCTGGCCATTTTTTGACTCGATGTGAACTAAGGTCACTATTTATTAGATATCAATGTAAAATAATTTATTGGTTCAGTGGCTAGTGCTAATTACTTCATTTTCATCATAATTTTGCCTATCAAAATTTTATGACTAGTATTCCCCTTTTAGCCTCATTAGTGTGATCCAATTACTCAAGAGACACTATTTATGCCCCGAGAAGTACTATTTATGAAATCAGAGTTTTCAAGTGTTACAGTGTCAATTAGAAGAAAACAAAGAATGTTTCTTCTCTATTGATAAAATTCCACCAAGGAATAATGCATATTTCTAAGGCAAACCACCAAAGCTCTTCAAAGTAATAGTATCAACTTTTTAATCATTTTCTTCCTCCTTAATTTTTTACTATATCATATGTTTTTGTGTTCTATTCTTATGGGTTTGATGCTACCTTTTTGTTGGGGTTTTGAAGAGAGGGAAGAAGAGAATAGGAAGTCCAAAGGTAAGGGAATTTTACGAGTTGAGTGAGGATTATTGATTACTATGCTTCTAATATGGTTTGTACATGAATCAAACCCTCTAAATTTTTATCTAATTGATTGAAATTATGTGAATTTTGCTTAAACTATATTATGCCATGAATGACTAAAAATTGGTATTTTACTTGTTTAATCCATCAATTGATGTTTTTTTTAATGTTAATTGATTGATAATCAATGTAGAAATAATGTATGAATTATTCTTATTGTTCTAGTACGGATTCCACTAAATTTGAATGTTAAAATTTGAGATTTTCTGAAGAAAAATCATCTTTTCATTATTATTTATAGGGCTTACGACTGTGAGGCCCATGGGAGAAGCGTATAATATAGGGCTATGAGAAGTCCACATGGCCATGAGGCTCATGGGCATACGACCATGAACCCCCTTTAGTGGACCTATATGTTGTATTATGGTGAAAAAAAATACTTAGGATTTCAAAGGAATTTAATCAACAACTAACATGGCAATGTTTGCCCAATGTTTTAGCTATTATTCAAGGGTTATATGTTCTAATTTTAAGCATGATAATGCAAGAGAAATGAGTATGATAATATGGCTCATAACAACTTGCGCAAAATAAGTTAAGTAAATGTACATTGTCTATGTATGGCCTAATGAAATGTATATACTATATGATAGATTTACAATTATGATATGTGACTTGACAAGCATGTTTATAGCCTTATACTTGATCTTAATGATATGATTATATTTGTGAACTCACCTCAAGCTTTATGGTGGATAGTATGAGAAACTTGCTTTCAATGACTCTTAATTGACATGGATATGAACTAAGTATGACTATTGATTATAGAAACTAACATGCACTGTGGCCTATGAATTGATGATTTAGAAATCATGGATCTATAATACAATTATGACTATATATATACATACATATATATATATAAACATAAACTTTAAGCCCTTGTATGCTTAGACTATCTGAATAGCATTTGGATAAGTTGGCATGCGATACTTATGGTCTTATCAGCTGCTTACTGATGCTAATAGCTCTATAGAATACTATTTACTATGGGTATGGCCATCAGGTCAAGATGACATCATACATATTGCCTGGCTCTATAGAGCACCCTACTATTCTAGCTATACAAAGCACCCACTCTACTATTAGCTTTATAGAGCATCTTACTATTTGCTCTTTGGAGTACTATGAAACTTGTATCCAGTTTAGAGTAGTCTCAGGATATAGTGGGCCATAAAATGAAATAAATAATATAAGATGTTCATAAGCATGATAAACTGACAAGTAGATGTATTGATAACTATATTCACTTGTTAATCCATAATGTCATATGAATATTAGCTTAAGATGATTAAAGGCATGTTAGGCATGATTTTACCATATATGAATAGAGAATACTACTAATAACATATGAGATATAAACAATTGTATATGCTAAGTAAGATCTTAAATGTGATAAGCTATTCATGGTTGCTTGAATGAATGCTATAAAAGTTTTATTATGTACTAAAAAGCAAGTTTTGCTTAGCATCTTAGATGTTTGTTCCACACGTAGGTTAAAGTTTTGATAGAGAAAGCATTACTGAGTTGGAAGCATGTAACTCCTCATATTACATTTTTTTAAGTTTTAATTTCTTTTTATTATTAAAGGATATTTGGTTTTCATGATTTAAGCTAGTTTGGCTATAGTTATTTGATTTTTTTTCTTCATTGTTTTATTGGTTTGTATAAATTGTTAATTTCACAATTCCATTAAGCTTGAGTTTTTAGTATAAGATATTGAGTTTGGCAAAAAAGTATCCGGATACTATAATAGGTTATGTGTCATATGGATGAATGTATGAACATGATATGATATTGACATATACATTGTATAAGTATTTAGTATTGGTGCCCATGACATATAATATGGCACTCCTACATCTGATGTCTATGAATATCGGTAAGACCCCAAAGCCAGGTCTAAGTTGTTTTAAATAGGGTTGCCTAGGTAAGGGTAAATCTCACTTGTGTAAGTCTTAAGTCCATTGTGCTTGTGTGTGTTCCATGTGAAACTATTATGCATTGCATTTCACAACTTCTAGGTTAGTTGCGGACCATTATGTTAATTGCTCTCTATCTAATTTTAGAAACATGTTTGACAAATTGCATTAGGTTATCAATGAGGAATTAGAGAGTGATGCACTAGTTAGTGTTGTAACGCAGAATAGTCCACTACATTAGAGTTCATCCCACCTATACCACTTACACCATAGGCACAAGGCTAGGCCATGCTAGCAAAGCTTATTCAATTGCCAACATAAGCTACTACCAATATGTAACCCCTACTGCATCCAGTTCCATAGCTAACCCCACTAGAGCATGTTAATAGAGAAATTGAAAAAGAATAGGTCTGAGGAGTTCAAAGGGGTCAAAGAAGAGAACTTTGAGGCTCTTGCATACTAGTTAAATAAGATGACCAGAATTCTAAATCAAATGGGCTACACTGATGAGAAGAGCCTTATCTTTGCAAAGTCCTTACTACAGTAGGTAGCATATAACTGGTGGAAGGCAGTGACTAGAGGAAAGCCAACTGAGGTTATAACATGGGAAACTTTCTAGTAGGAGTTCCAAAAAAGATATATCAATGAGACCTATCAAGAGGCAAGGGTCAAAAATTTCTTGAATCTTAAATAGAAGAGCATGTCAATGTTTGAGTATGAAAAGGAGTTCCTTTGGCTTATTAGAGATGTAGAGGATATGTTTCCTATAGAAGAGGCTCGATGTAAGAGGTTTTAGAATAGCCTTAACTATGAAATCAAGAACAGTATTATAGCTAATAGGATTAGAGATTTCTTTATATTGGCCTCAACTGCTCTAAAGATTGAAGAGATCTAGCAGCAGAATAGAAATTAGAGAAATAAAAGATAAGGCAAAAGAAGTCAAGATAACCAAGATATGTCTACTGCTACTACTTGTAGTAAAAAGTAAAAGAGTGCCTATCAACAAAGCTCTTTTACTAGAGATAGAAGTTCCTTTAGGAGAGAGCACAGAGTAAGATCAGTGGCTAGTACACCCATACCAATAGCCATGAGTGCTTCTGCACCTATTTATGAGCATTGCAATATACCATATGGTGGCATCTATTAGAGGAAGACCTGAGCATGGTTGAGATGTGGTTTTATGGAACATATTCTTAAGAACTGCCCTAGACCTAATGATAGACCCCTTAATGAAGGCATTTATACTAGTCCAAAGTTAGGATTTCAAAAATATGGAGAACTATGAGAGATGGCCAGAAGATTGCATTAAAGTCAATTTAGAGACCTAAAATAAAAGCTCCAGCCCATACCTATGCCATCTAGTTAAGAGAGGAAGATACTCCAAGTGTTGGTATGTTTCTTTCTTTGATACTCATGTTCATGCATTGGTTGATCTAGGATTAATGTGTTCATATATATACACATCTCTCTCACATAAGTAGAGTTTGAGAACAGAATAGTTAGAACATGATATTCAAGTGACAAACCCATTAGAGTATTGCATTATGGTAAATAAGATATATAAGAAATGTCCTTTAAAGTATTAAGATTAGGAGTTCGAGGCAGACTTGATAGAGTTGCCTTTTAATGAGTTTAACATGATTTTAGGTATGGACTGGCTATTTAAACATCAAGTTATGGTTAACTATAGGTTAAGAGAATCACTTTTAAAACCTCTAATGATAAAGAAGTCACTGTAGTTAGAGAACGATCAAATTTTCTATCTAATGTTGCTTTAGCTACAATTGCTAGGAAGTTAGTGAGAAAAGTGTGTCCAACATACTTAGCTCATGTTGTTAACACCAAAAAGGTAGAGATAAACCTACATGATATACCTATAATGAAAGAGTACCCTGATGTATTTCTAGATGATTTACCTGGGTTGCCACCAAAAAAAGAAGTACAATTTAACTTTGATTTGGTACCTAAAGCTATACCAGTATCAATAGCACCTTACAAAATGGCATCGACAAAGTTAAAGGAACTAAAGATATAGCTACAAGAACTATTAGATAAGGGTTACATATGCCTCAGTGTGTCTCCATAGGGTGCACACAGTATTGTTTGCCAAAAAAGGATGAGAGTGTGAGACTATGTATAGATTACCAACAGTTGAACAATTTGACTATAAAGAATAAGTATCATTTCCCTAAGATTTAAGATTTGTTTGATTGGCTTAAAGAAGTAAGGGTGTTCTCAAGGACTGATTTGAGGTCAAGGTACTACCAACTAAAGGTTAAGGATTTAAATATACATAAGATTGCTTTCAGAATTAGAAATAGGCATATGAGTTTTTAATGATGCCTTTTGGACTGATGAATGTGTTAGCTACATTTCTAAACCTTATGAACCAAGTCTTTTATCCATACTTAGATCATTTTGTAATGGTATTCATAGATAATATCTTGGAATACTTTAAAGGCTGAGATAAGCATGACAAGCACTTGAAATTTGTGTTGTAATCTCTGAGAGACAAATAGTTGTATGCCAAATTTAGTAAGTGGGACTTTTGGATGGATGAGGTGGCATTTTTGGGCCTTATTTTTTGTTTTAAAGATATAATGGTGGATCTAATAAAAGATAAAAGCTATAGTAGACTATAAGCCATCTAAGAAAACAAGTGAAATCAGAAGCTTCTTAGGATTGGTAGGTTACTACAAAAGGTTTGTGAAGGTGACCATAGCCTCTCCACTAACCAAATTGCTTTAAAAGAATGCCAAGTTTTAGTGGAGTGA
>CANXYI010599961.1:0-14178 GCA_948208565.1 Hura crepitans
AATGCCTATGTTTTAAGGCTTCGAGAATAGTGCCATTAGGTCCAGGATGTGTGCCTGAGGTGCCGAGTCACTTGTACATAAATCGAGGCAGTGACACAGGTTAGAAAACTTTGAAGGGCCTTAAAATGTTGAAAAAGGAAAAATTAAAAAATTTAGCAGAACCAATTATTCATTTCAAGAAGTAAGCTACTGATATGTGATAAAATTTAGTCAGGTCGAGAATGACCCGGGATGCGCTCAGATAGTCAGGCTGGGAATGACCCAGGATGTGCCTGGACGGACCCAAAAATATTAGACCTTAAAGTAAAAAAGTTCTATTAAGGTCATTAGTGAAAGAATTTATGAATTTCGACATCATTTGCGATTTCTCATAATTTTCAAGGATGGCACATAAATCAAGGTAATATGAAAACTACTCTATCGGTGGAATTTGGTTGCAAAAATTTATGAGCATGTAAAGGGGATTAAAATATGAATTTTAAAATACATAGTGTAATTTTCTGAGGTCTATGTGAATTTTGGTGAATTTTTAAATTTTTACCAAAAATTAAGTCATTTCAAAATGGTTCAGTTGGTTATGGGACCTACCCACACATTGCCAGCTGGTGTAAGGCCCATGCCAAGTGGCAAAGCCACTTGACAAGTGGACATTTCCATTAAATAAAAGGAAAAATTTTTCCTTTTTCTCCTGGTTGGAACCGATGCAATAATAAGGTTTAGGAGTCAATTTTATCTTTTTCCTTAAACCAATTATGCTAATTCTTGATTCCTAAATTCATTTTGGAGTGTTTGGGATATAAGGGAAAAAGAATTCCTGGAAAAGGAGCTCTCAACAATTCATGAAAATTCTTCAAAGTTTTCTAAATAGATATAGTCTAGCAAGGGGTGTTTGAGGTGAGTTCTTTGTGTTTCTTTAGGTTTTCTTGAGTTTTCTACACTATAATTATGTATTTAAGGTACCTAATATATATGGGAATGTGTTTTAATGGCTTTTGACATGATTTAAGAGGATAAACACTTGAAGGAAGAGAGAAGAAGCTTTCATAGAAGGGTTAGAATTGAGGTTTTAGCAACCTTAAAGTAGCGTCCTTGAGAGGTAAGTGAATTCTAGTATTTCTTTCATTTTATTTAATCTTTGAGGGGACTAAAAATGGGTTGTAAAAGTGTATAATCTTATGGCATGTATTGGCACTTCAAACCTCTGATGAAATTCTTTAGATGTAATAAGAAATTAGACATTGAGCTAGGTAGGATTTTATGAGAATTGGCTTATCACGTGTGTGTATGTTTGCTAGCCTAGAGCTTTGGCATGGGTATAGGCTTATTAAGTTGTTGAATTTGGTGATAACAAGTGAGAAATTATGCCTATGGTATGCGGTTGTATGTTATGTATGTGTAGCTAGTTGTTTTAGCAAGTATTTTAGATGTATGCTATATGATAGAATAATGTGGGATGTGATAAGTTAATCTTCTACATGGTTAGGGTGATTCCTTTGAATGGCCAAGACATATATTAGGGGTAAGTCCCTTAAAGTGGCATGAAATGGTACATGTATGGATATGTATGTGTTTAGGCTTTAAATACAAGGTGGAATGTTTGATAAGCATCATGGAAATGTATGATCAAGGCTAAGGTATGGATGAACCTAAGAGCTACACTAGTGGGATTGGAATGAAAATGTTGGTAGCATGTATGTAATGTGTATATATGATATGATATAATTGTGTGAGCTATGTTGGCTTAAACTTTTTGGCATGAATTTAGTTAATGTACTTATTTAAATTAATTAGCAAGAAATGTAACTAAGAAATGGCATGAAAGATGACTTGTAAAATGAACTTAACTTGACTAGAAAAAAAGGGTTTTAAAAGTGGCTCATAATTTGCCTTTAAGGGCTATGGCTTGTGAGTACATAATGTGCTTATAAATGGCACCTATTAAGGCTATAATATGCATTTATGTATAGTGGCTTTATGTTTATGTTTTGGCCTTAGAAATGGCTTAATGATTATATGGCTTAGGGCCTATGAACCTTGTGTGAGTAATGGTGAAAACTACACAGAAATAGGCTGAGAAATAAACATAGAAAAGTCTATTGAAAAATAGCTGTAATGACCTATAATTGTCCAGTTGACCATTACCTAAATAAAAAATACCACTAAATAATAAATGTAAAATAATTATGAAATAAAATCAAGCATAATATACCATAATTATTAGCAAATATAATCTTTGAAATTGCTTTTAAGGAATTACCCGATACAGCCGAATTGTGGCCACACCAGACTAGGCTATAATTTAACAGTGCAATAAGATTTATAACTGTCTATTTTTGGCTTAAGAATATTACAAGAGGTTAATTAGTAATGAAAAGAACATAAATTGAGTTGCTTGCCTATTAGATAGACATCCACTGGATTTGTTGACTGGTAAACTTAGGGATTTTAGCAGCTGTTACCCTATCTATTTTTCAAATAGGGCTAGTACAGCAGCTTATTGGGGTAATAGTACTAGTCTATTAGATAGACAACTTTCTATCCATGCCACTTGATGTCAATTATTAAATTTTTGCTAGTGCAGCAGCATAAGTCCCATAAGACCACTGCACTAGTTGGACAATTAGACTTGACTATAGACATTCACTTGATCTTTGCCGATGCAGTGGCATAGGTCTCGCAAGGTCACTTCAATAGTCAAACTATTAGACTTGGCTATGACATTCACTTGATTAGGCTAGTGTAGTGGTCGGGGTCCAAGATATGGATCACTGCACATTTTATTTTATTCCCTCTAGGTCCAGTGTATGTCAGTGTCATCTTTCTAGATAGGCCAGCTAAAATAAATTAAATATGGAACATATAAATTACTTGTGATATTGGAATATGATACAAGGCATAATATCACACGATCACCGAAATAATTGGACCATACATATGTAGGGGCATTTTGGTAATTTTACACATGTAATACTTATTGGCTTAATTATTAGGATTAAGCATGCAATGGTTAATAATGATTGTAAAACTATGATGTACATGAGTTAAAAGGATTAACTGAATAATTTATCGACATGAACCGACACAGAGGCATTTTGATAATTTTACATGTGTAGTGTTTGTTGACCTAGTTAGTAAGATTTATGCATTCTATTAGTAATAATGGTTGATATACATAAGTTTCTTGAGTTGTAATAATTAAATGATTGATTTATTAACATAAATTGGAAAAAGGGCATTTTGGTAATTTTGCATACATAACATGTACTGCCTTGATAAATTAAATGACTAGAATACTATATCTCATAATAGCCTAGATTTACAATTTATGGATTGTAAATGATTGTATAAGCAATAAATTGGTTAAAGACAAGAACATAGATATTTTGATCATTTGATAGAAATGTTTAAACATTGGTATAATATTTTGAAATAATTACTATTATCACTAAAAATGACACATATTCGTAATAGATAGAAGGGTGGTGTGGTCATTTTGATAACTATATCCTCAAGTAATGATATAATAACCTAGCAAAGTAAAATGAATATTTCTTTCGTAGAAAAGCATGATAACTGATATGACATTTTTTAAATGCTTAAGTTCACCACTGAGTATTATATACTCAGTGTACCAATTTTGTTGTGTAGGTAGTCAAAACCTACAAATAGCCTCAAGGTGCACGCAATCAAGTTTTAGAGGACAAGTAAGTAAAGTTACTATATGTTTAGTATGCTATTTCGCACTCATGTACATTAGTGGGGAATGGGTACCATATGAGATGTTCTATTTATGTCATAGACAATCTTTTGTAATAAGTTTCCACCAAATTATCTTGAACATATGATTACTCTTATTAGATGATATGGATGGTAAGCCTGAGGCTCTATATTTGTGAGTGATGATTGTGGCTTAAGGCCTATGTTGATGAACTGATAGAATGTTGTTGTTAGGTTGGTCTATAGTGGACTAAAAGGGACCAAGAGATCAAATTTAAGTTATTGAATTGTTTTGACAAGTGTTAAAATTTTGGATAAGGACCCATGCCTAGTTTTTGGGAAAAACCTGATTCACCTATAATTTGTCAATACTGGTATGATTTCCATAGTATGACCCTAGAAAGTTTGTAGGATTAAAAATAAAGGAATTTAGAGTCAGGCAAGATTAAATATTACAAATTAAGCAAAAGTTAAATGAATGAGCATGGGAGAAATTTTCGGATAGGTGACCCAACGAGAAGTACACCGCTTTTTGGGTTTCCTTGAAAATTCAGTAAGGGGTGTTACATTTTGTGGTATCAGAGCATAAGTTTAATGTTTCTAGCTAGTGTACATGAGTGCAATTATCTAAGGTCATATTCCTCTGAACTGTTACACTGCATAAGGCTAGGGTAAGTCCTTTTGCAATAAAGATATGGCTAATCAGGTAACCTAAGGAGAGGCCAAGGAAGTGGCTAGTTTTGCACTTATAACTATACATGGGTAGGTAATGCATTAGTACCTAAACCTAATAGTGCTACATAGCAGCCATAGCCACTAGAGCCTGGTCAATAGCAGGTAGAAGCATCTCTTACTCTAGTGTAGTAGATAGTTGATCTACTTATATATACTACCACTATTGCTAATCCATCTCCACTTCTACCATCAGCTCCTGCACAGGACACTTCTTTGGCAATGCTAGAGAAAAATATAGAGTTATTAATTACTAGGGGAGGAAGAGGGATGATGTTGCCAAAATTGAGTCCTGGCTAAACAGGACATTCAGAAGTGTGGAACATCAGAATGGTATCAAAGAAAGGAAAGGTAAGAGATTTCTGATAGGGTGAAAGTATGAATTGAAAATACAAATAGCAAACCCAAAGAGAAAGATTTTACAGTGCTGATTGTAACTACATATGGCATGAAAGAACTAATGCAAGGAAGAGGGGGATAGTCTTTGTCTCAGCCTAGGGCCCAGTCTCAGTCAAGGTATTAGGGGCAGAGACAGGCACAGTCCCATAGAATTGTACAAGTCTCTATAAGTAAACCTTGATTGCTTTCATGAGCTAATAGTGCTTTTAGTATAGCAGGCGATAGAAAGGGACCCCCGATATGTAATACTTATTAAAAGAGACATCAAAGCTAATATGGATTGGTTAAGAGAGGAGAGAATCCTCTATAGAGGCATGAATATTAATTTTCTCCTAATCTAATTGATCTACCATTCTATGAGTTAACAGGATACTAGGAATGGATTGCCTGACTAAGTAACAAGCCATAATTTGGCTATAAAAATAAGAAATTGACCCTCTAGACTGAAGGGGGATAGACAATAGTAGTGGATGGTGAGAGAAGTGTTTGAATAACCTTATCTCCACTAGTGCAACATAAAAACTTCTTTAAAAAGAGTGTAAGGCATACTTGGCCCATGCTATTGATATAAATGTTTTCAATTTTGATTTTAAAGATATCCCATTTGTCTTTGAATTTCCTGATGTATTCCCTAATGAGTTACTAGGCTTACCACCTCAGGGGGAACTAGACTTTAAAATTGTGGTATATCCTGGTATAGCTCCAATACCCATTACTCAAAATAGATGATCTTTTGATTAGTTAAGGGGTCTAAGTGTGTTTTCAAAGATTGATTTAAGATCTAGGTATCATTAATTGAGAATTAAAGCTATTGATGTTTCCAAAAACTACTTTCAAGAATCTGGTACAGGGACTATAAGTTCTTGGTGATGCCATTTGGGCTCACCAATGCACCAACAGCTTTTATAGATCTTATGAATAGAGTTTTTTAGCCTTATCTGGACTAATATGTGGTGGTGTTGATAGATGATATTCTGGTATATTTTGGAAACAAGGAAGAGCATAAACAACATCTTAGGGTTATGCTATAGACTTTGAGAGAGAAATAGTGGCATGCCAAACTCAGTAAGTGTGAGTTTTGGTTGAGTTAAATTAGTATGGAGAGAAATGCTACATATATATAGATTATAAAATTCTGAAATACCTTCTCACTCAGAAGAAGTAACTGGGATGTAAAAAAAGGGGGGGTGGTTAAAGCTAATAAAAGACTATGCCTATTTGATTAATTGCCACTTAGGGAAAGCCAATGTGGTGGCAAATGCAATGAGCAGAAAGCTCAAGATAACTTTAAAAGCCATGAAAGCCAGATGGCAGTATACTTTAGAATATGCTCTCATGGCTAAATTACAGTAGTTGAAGCTAGATTTTAGATGGCAGATTGAAGAAGATCAAATGAAAAATGAATAGCTAGTTTAGATGGCAAGTAAAGTTAAAGAGGGGAAGGCCACATGGTTTGAGTTGACAGAAGGCAAATATTTGTATTATCATAATAGGTTATGTGTACTTAGTACAGATGACCTGAGGTTACAACTATTAAAGGAGGCACATAAAGCTCCTTATTCTATGCATCCTGGGAGCACAAAAATGTACTTAGACTTAAAGTTTTAGTGTTAGTGGCCTGGTATGAAAAGAAATGTGGTAGAGTATGTTGTAAGGTGGTTGACATGCCAATAAGTGAAAGTTAAACATTAGGTTCCCTTTAGATTGTTGCGTTCCATAATAATAACAGAGTGGAAATGGGAAAAAGGTGACTATGGATTTTGTAATGGGTTTACCTTTGACCGGAGGTAAGTAAGATGTTATATGTGTGAATGTTAGCAGATTAATGAAACAAGCTTATCTTATCCTGGCTAGAAGGGGTTATTTATTAGGATAGTTGGCTAGACTAGTTATGGATGAGACAGTTAGTGTATGTGGTATGCTAGTGACTACATCCTCACTTTACTTTTAGACTTTGGAAGTGGCTGCAGAAATCATTAAGCAGTAAATTAGCTTATAGTATAGTTTTTCATCTAAGATTGACGGACAGTCAGAGAGGGTGATACAGATACTCGGGTATAAGTTGTGACCTTGTGCTGTGGAATCTAAAGGTAGCTGGAATCAGTACCTATCATGGATAGAATTTGCTTATGATAATAGTTGTCAGTCTAGTTTGAGAATGGCACCTTATAAAGTTTCATATGGTAGACAACACATAACTCCCTTGTGGTGGAGTAAAGCTAAGGAAAGGAAAAAAATTTCTGGTATTGAGGTGCTTATAAATATTGAGGAAAAAGTGAAAGCGGTCAGAGGAAGACTGGAAACTATGGCTAATAGACCTAGAAGTACAGTCTGGTTTAAGCCTATGAAATGGGTAATTTAAGCTATGATAAAGAACTGATTTAGATTTGGTATTGTGAAGTGAGGCAATGAGAAATAAATCTATACCATGGGCTATCATGCTATGGAGGCACCATAATATTGAAAAAGCTACATGAGAGCTAAAAAAAAAGGAAAAAAACATAGTATACTCACTTATTTGCTCGAGGAAATTTTGAGGATGAAATTTTCTTAAGAGAGGAAAACTGTAACGCTAGTGTTTTGAGGCTCTAGGAATAGTGCCACTAGGTAAGGGAAGTGGGCCCACAGTGCCGAGTCACTTGTATATAAACTGAGGCAACGACACTAGTTGGAAAAATTCACAGGCCTTAAAATGATGAAAAAGGCAAATTTTAAAAATTTAGCAGAACTAATAATTCATGTTAGGCAGTAAGCTATAGATATGTGTGATAAAATTTACTCAAGCTAGGAATGACTTGAGATATGCACAGACGAACCCAAATATATCAGACCCTGAAGCTCAAAACTTCCATTGAGTTAATTAGTGAAAGAATTTTTGAATATCGAGGTTGTTTGTAATTTCTCATAATTTTTTAGGTTGGCATGCATATCGAGGTAGTTTGAAAATTCCCTATTGGTGAAATTTGGTTGCAAAAATTTATGAGTATGTAGAGGGGATTAAAATATGAATTTTAAAACAAACTCTGTCATTTTTTTAGGTCGATGTGAATTTTGATGAATTTTTGAAGTTTTACTAAAAATCGAGCCATTTTGGGACAGTTCGAGTGGTTGTGGGACCTACCCACACATTGCCAGCTGGTGTAGGGCCCGTGCCAAGTGGTAAAATCACTTGACAAGTGGACATTTCCACTAAATAAAAGGAAAAATTTTTCCTTCTTCTCTCAGTTGGAATAGATGCCATAATAAGGTTTAGGAGTTAGTTTTATCTTCTTCCTTTAGTCAATTATTGATTCTTAAATTCATTTTGGTGTGTTAGAGAGCTAGAGGAAAAAAGAATTTCTAAAAAAGGGGCTTTCAACAATTCATGAAAATTCTTTAAAGTTTTTTAGACAAAAGCAATCCAATAAGGGGTGTTTGAGGTGAGTTCTTTGTGTTTCCTTGGGTTTTCTTGAGTTTTCTTTCCTAGAATTAGGTATTTAAGGTACTTAATATATATGGGAATGTGTCTTAATGGGTTTTGAGGTGATTTAAGAGGAGAAACACTTAAAGGAAAGGAGGAGAAACTTACGTGGAAGGGCTAAAATTAAAGTTTGGGCAAGCTTAAAGTAGTGTCCTTGAGAGGTAAGTGAATTCAAGAATTTCTTTCATGCTATTTGATCTTTTTGGGGCTAAAAATGGGTTGTAGAAGTGTATAATCTAGTGGCATGTATTAGCACTTCAAAGCTCTGATGAAATCCTTTAGATGTAATAAGAAATTAGACATTTAGCTAGGTAAGATTTTAATGAGAATTAGCATGTCATGTTTGTGTATGTTGGTTGGCTGAGAGCTTTGGCATGGGTATAGGCTTATTGAGTTATTGAATTTAGTGATAACAAGTGAGAAATTGTGCCTATGGTATGTGGTTGTATGTTGTGTATGTGTAGCTAGTTGCTTTGACATGTATTCTAGATGTATGCTATATGAAAGAATAGTGTGGCATGTGATAAGTTAATCTAGTGCATGGTTAGGGTGATTCCTTTAAATGGCCGAGACATATATTAGGGGTAAGTCCCTTAAAGTGGCATGAAATAGTGCATGTATAGATATATATGTGTTTAGGCTATGGATGAAAGGTGGAATGTGTGATAAATATCATGGAAATGCATGATCAAGGATAAGGTATAGATGAACTTGAGAGCTGCACTAGTTGGATTGGCATGAAAATGTTAGTAACATGTATGCAATATGTATGTATGATATGATATAATTATTTGAGCTATGTTGGCTTAAATTATTTGGCATGAATTTAGTTAATGTACATCTTTAAATTATTTAGCATGAAATGTAACTAAGAAATGGAATGGAAGATGACTTGTAAAATGAACATAACTTCACTGAAACAAAAAATGGTTTTGAAAAGTGGCTTAAAATTTACCTTTAAGGGTTATGGCTTGTGAGTACATAATGTGGTTATAAATAGTGCCTATTAAGGCTATAATATGTGTTTATGTATGGTCACTTATGCCAATGTTTTGTCTTTCGAAATGGCCTGGTGATTATATGGCTTAAGGCCTATGAACCTTGTGTGAGTAATAGTGAATATTGCAAAGAAATAGGCTAAGAAATGGACCTAGAAAAGTCTATTGAAAACTAGCTGTAATGACTTATAACTATCCAGTTGACCATTACCTGAATCAAAAATACCACTGGACAGTAAATGGCAAATAATTGTGAAATACTTATGAAATAAAATCAAGCATAATATACCATAATTATTGCCAATTATAATATTTGAAATTGCTTTTGAGGAATTACTCGGTACAACCTAATTGTGGCCATAGTAGACTGGGCTAAAATTTTACTATGAGATAAAATTTATAACTATCAATTTTTGGCTTAAGAATATTATAAGATGTTAATTGGTAATGAAATAAACATAAATTGTGTTGCTTGGCCCATTAGATAGGCACCCACTGGATGGGTTGATTAGTTAACTTAGGAATTTTAGCAGCTGCTACCCTATCTATTTTTTAGATAGGACCGGTACAGTGGCTTAGGTCCCTATTAGGGCCACTATGCTAGTCTATTAGATAGACAACTTTTATCCTTGCCACTTGATGCCAATTATTAAATTTTTGTCGATGTAGCAGCATAGGTCCCACAGAACCACTGGACTAGTCGAATAGTTAGACTTGAATGTGGACATTCACTTGATCTTTGTTAGTGTAGTGGTGTAGGTCCTACAGGACTACTATACTAGTCAGACAGTCAAACTTGACTATGGACATTCACTTGATCTTTATCAGTACAATGACATAGGTCCTACAGGACTACTACACTAGTCAGATATTTAGACTTGACTATGGACATTCACTTAATCTTTTACAGTGCAGTGACATAGGTCCCGCAGGACCACTGCACTAATTAAAGAGTCGGACTTGACTGTGGACATTCACTTGATCTTTACCGGTGCAGCGGCATAGGTCTCGCAGGACAATTGCACTAGTCGGATAGTCAGACTTGACTTGATCTTTGCCGGTGTAGCATATAGGTCTCACAAGGCCACTGCACTAGTTGGGCAATCAAACTTGGCTGTGACATCCACTTGATATGGCTGGTGTAGTGGTCGGGGTCCAAGATGTGGATAATTGCACAATTTCTTTTATTCCCTCTAGGTCTAATGTATGTCAGTGTTAATTTTCTAGACAGGCTAGCTAAAATGAATTAAATATGGAACATATAAATTACCTTTGATAGTGGAATATGATACATGTCGTAATATGACACAATCACCTAAATAATTGGACCATACACATGTAGGGGCATTTTGGTAATTTTACACATGTAATACTTATTGGCTTAATTATTAAGGATTATGCATGCAATGGTTAATAATGACCGTAAAACTATAACTTACATGAGTTAAAAGGATTAACTGAATAATTTATTGACATGAACCGACATAAGGATATTTTGGTAATTTTACATGTGTAGTGTTTGTTGGCTTAGTTAGTGAGATTTATGCATTCTATTAGTAATAATGGGTGATATACATAAGTTGCTTTTGTTTTAATAATTAAATGATTGATTTATTTGCATGAATTAGAAAAAAAGCATTTTGGTAATTTTACATACATAACATGTATTACCTTGATAAATTAAATGACTAGAATATTATATCTGGTAATGACCTAGATTTACAATTTATGGATTGCAAACGATTGTATAAGCAATAAATTGGTTAAAGACAAGAACATGGATATTTTGATCATTTGATAGAAATGTTTAAACATTGGTTTAATATTTTGATCTAATTACTATTATCACTAAAAATTACACATATTCATAATAGATAGAATTTTAAGATATTATATGGCTAATGCATAATAATTAGATAGAAAGGTGGTGTGGTTATTTTGATAACTCTTTCCTTAAGTAATGATATAATAACTTGGCAAAGTAAAATGAATATTTCTTCCATAGAAATGCATGATAACTAATATGACATATTTTAAATGCTTGAGTTCACCACTAAGTATTATATACTCAGTGTACCTATTTGGTGTGTAGGTAGTCGAAATGTAGAGATAGCCTTAGGGTGTGTGCAGTCACGGTTTAGAGGTAGGTAAATAAAATTGCTATATGTTTAGTATGTAGTTTTGCACTCATATACATAGGTGGGGAATGGGTACCATATGAGGGGATCTATTTATGTCATAAATAGTCTTTTGTAATAAGTTTCCACCAAACTATCTTGAACATATGATTGCTCTTGCTAGATGATATGGTTGGTGAGCCTGAGGTATATATCTATGAGTGTTTAATTGTGGCCTGGGGCTTATGTTGATGAACTGATAAAATGTTAATGTTAGGTTGATATATAGGGGACCAAAAGGGTTCAAGAGATGAAATTTGAGTTATTAAAGTGTTTTGATAGGTTTTTAAATTTTGGATAGGGACTTAAATAGCTATTATGTTGTTGAATTTTTGGGAAAAACCAAATTGACCTATAATTTGTCAATATTAGTATGATTGCCATGGTATAACCCTAGATAGTTTGTAGGATTAAACATGAATAAATTTGGAGTCAGACAGGATTAAATACTATAGATTAAGTAAAAGTTAAATGAATAAGCATGGGAGAAATTTTAGGATGGGTGACCTAACGCAAAGTACATCGTTTATTGGGTTTCTTCTAAAATCTAGTAAGGGGTGTTACAATACAGGCTAGACTTACCACCTGAGTTATAATAGATACATTATGCATTTCATGTTTCAATGCTCAAAAGGTACAGGTCAGATCTTTCTTATGTAGTTCCAATAACGAATATTGAAGTACAACTAGACTTGAGCTATAATGAAGAACTAATACATATTCTAGCTCGAGAGGTAAAACAATTAAGAAATAAAACCATTCGCTTAGTTAAGGTACTCTAGAATCATCATAACATAGAAGAAGGTACATGAGAACTTGAGGAGCAAATGAAAAGTCAATATCAATATCTATTTACTCCAGGTAATTTTGAGGATGAAATCCCTTAAGAGGGGTAAAACTGTAACACTAGTAAGTTAAAACTCCTTGAACAGTACCTTTAAGGCACAAAAAGTGTGCCCAGAGTGTCGGGTCACCTTCATGAAGCTCGAGGTGGGGTGTACTTATCGTGAAACTTTAAGAGCTTGAAAATGATGAAAATAACTTAATTTAAAGATTTAGTAGAACCAATAAATTATGTTAGGCCAAAATATAATAGGTCGTAGGCTCAACTAGACTTAAGCTGGGAATGACCCGGGATGTGCCTAGACAAGCTTGAAAATACCAAACCCTAATGGTCAAAAATTCATCTGAGTCCATTAGTGAAGGAATTTTTAAAATTCAAGGTCATTTGTAGCTTTTATTAATTTTGGGTTTTGCTCATTAACTAAGGTAGTTAGTTAACTATCCTATTGAGACAATTTGGTTGTACATTTTTATAAGCCTCTAAATAGGCCTAATTGAGGAATTTTAAAATAAGTATGATGATTTTTGGAGGTCTAAGTGAATTTTTAAATTTCCCAAAAGTTTATATCGAAATCGAGTGTTTTCGGGATGCTCAGGTGACATATGTCCTCACTCGAGCCACCTCAACCACTATATATACTTCTTTATGCCACCTAGATATCCAATTGGCATGAACATCTTTATGCCACCTAGATATCCAATTGGCATGAACACCTCACTCACCTCTACTTTCTCCTTTTCTTTTTCCTCCCTCTTCTAATGACATTTCCACTTTTATCCTTCCATTTTCATGGCATCTTAAGCCTAAATTAGCCTCTAATTATCACCATAAAGTTTATTGATAAGTTGAAAATTGATATTTCAAGGATTTGAAGGCTATAGATATCCATAGAATACAAGTAAATTCAAGGAGCCCTAAAATATACATAAAAAGGAGCTTGGAAACCAACTTTGCTTGTATAAGTGTTTCCTTCCTCTTTATTTTATTTCCTCAAGGATTTTACCATTATAAGAATGCTTATATTCTTAGATTTTCATTTAGGGACTTCTAGAATTTTCTATGGATTTTCTTAGGGAAGGAGGTGTGTATGGAAGAATAAGGAAAAGTGAGATTCAATAAGGAGAATAAAAGGTGCCAAAGGGTGAGCAAGGCTCTATTTCAAGTGAAGGTAAGTTAATTTAATATATTTGAGGCATGTCATTTAGAAATTATATGCAAAGTATGTAAGAATGGTGTATGGAACTTGTGGTTAAGGTGGTTAGTGTAGGTGAAATAGTGTGTTATGCTTATATTGAGGTTAATTCTATGCTATATGTATGAATTGTGTGATGATTTGGTGGAAGAAAAGTTGGAAAAGTCATGGCCACACTTTGGCCGAAAGGATGGTGTGTATGTGTGGTATGTGTATTATTTGAACTAAATGGAAATGTGGTGGCTTTTGGTATATGTTATATGGAAAGGTATGATTTGTGTCTGTGTATGGTAAAAAAAGGGAAGTTTTAGTGATGTTGTCTTGAGTGGTCGAGAGGTAATTTTAGGTGACTTGAGTTGTAAGGCATATATATGCCATGGTAGCTTAGAGTATTAATTAGGAAATGGCATGTTAAAGGTAGTATGATAAGTGTATGTGGTGAATTTAATGAAAAAAGGCATGTAAGCATAGTTTCATGGTGTGGTCAAGGCATGTCAAGGCTTGGTTAGTATGTTATATGATGTGTGTTTGTATGTATGTATGCTTAAATGAGGTTAATATATGTGTATGTGTGATTGAATATGGATAAAAGCATGCATATGGCCATTAATCACCTTTAGCCAAGAGGTATGTGAGGTAAGTTAAGTAAGATATACATG
>CANXYI010600152.1:0-18111 GCA_948208565.1 Hura crepitans
GCTGATCCCTTGTCAACAACATGGCAGATGGTTATTTGCTTTTGTCGAAGACCCTCTTCCTTCGACAACATTGTTTCTATGGTGAAGCAGAGATCACAAAGCTGCCATTCTTCCTCATGAGTGATGACGACTGAGAAATTAATGGCTAGGAGAGGAGCTTGGTGGTGGGAGGAGAGTAAAGAAACATAGGATCGAAATGGAGATGGAGGGGAAAGAGACGTTGTATCTGCTTACTATTTCGTGGCATCAAATATGGTCTTGAATAACAATTTCAATGCCCACTGCATTATTAGATCCTATTTATCATTTAGAACTCCATGGGTAAGATTTCTAGCTATAATTTTTCCTCATTTAAAACTTTTGATGTTGCAGTTTTACTGCTTTGCTTTGCTTAGCTTTGCTATTCTTCTTTTTACTGCAATTCCACTCGATGCAGCTTTTAGTTGTAATACTCTTACAGCATTTGCTGCCTACAGCTAGCAAATACATCTGATACGCTCTCAGTACTAGCAGCAGCATTATCTTGCCATGATAATTGAGCGCTAGCAGCAATGCTACCTTGCTATGACAACAAAATGCTAGCAGCAGCGCTACCGACGATAGTGCGTTCTAAAGTAATTATAGGTAACCTCTTTCCTATTAATCAGAAAGCATAAACTTACCTATATTTCCATAGATACCGAACCCCATTCCTCGTCATTTAGTTCCTCCTAAGCCCTGTACACTAAAAGCACCATTTTGATGTCCTGTTACCACAACACTTTCATTCTTATGCTCTGATAAGTATGAAATCATTGTAGTAACAAGCGATTCACCCATAGTATCATACTGAATCAAGACCTCCCATTTCTAAGGAACACATATGCTCACCCTTAATCATCTCCAATAGCAATATCCCTACTAAAACCCTCAAAATCTTGAAATGGAAAAATATTAATACCAATAGCTTTTTAATTTAGTTTCACAGTAGATACAAATTGAAACCTCTCTAACCCAAAATGGATGGTACCTCATAATTTTTTTACAATATTCTCGAGTCTTTAGCATTGCTGCCTTTAATAACCTTGTTTTTAATTTAGTAACTACTTCACTGAGGTTTCTCACCAATCTTTCAAATTCAAGTCTATATTTCCTTAAATCTTAAACTTGTGACACTTATGATATGGTGGGATTGGTATTTTATGAGTATTCATTCTTGGAGAAAACTCGGATTATTATATTGTTTTTATATATAATTTGTACCTAAAATTGTGCTTAAGTTCTGATTGTATTGCTTTGGTAGAATTTCTTGATCAGTTCTAAAGCATTAAAAAAAATTATTTTGCAAATAGGGATTATCTATCTTTATTCATTTTCTATTATTTTAAGGCCTGATTTCATAGCTTAGTACCACATACTTGCTGTAGCTATATTTTATCAATACTGATAATTGCAACATTTAAACCATTTGGTCTTTTGTTTGATTACTATTTTATTTTTTTAGGTAATTTGATTGTGCTACATGTTCTGGAACTTGAGAGGGGGCACTGCAACAAAATACGTGATGTCCTTAGGCTTTGCATTTTAATTAAAAAAAAGGAAAATGAAGACTCTAACTCTGCTGCTATACATGGGTTAGTACAATGTTCATACCTATATATAAGATGATTTTTAAGAGATGTATGTCCTAGTCAGGTATAGTTAAATGATAAAAGTGACATCAAATGCATGAACAACTCATGCAAATATGAGAAGCTAGTATTATACATGTAAACCTATGCCTAAAATGCTATATAGTCTTAGTTAATGATGAACCTATAAGAGTCTATACAATATGTAACATATGTTGATGCATGTATGTGTGGAATAACTATGCTTAGGTAAGATCAATGCATGAGTGAGTGTAAAGTGCATGGTAAAAGGATTCATAAGGTGCAAGCTATATGTATTTGATATGTGTCATGTGTGTTGCACGTTATGCATGACTTTTAGTGATACCTAATTTAGTACATAACTTCAAGTGATGGATAATGTTATGCATGACTCCTAATGTTGTGTATAATGTTTTTTGTATAAATGATGTTTAGAAAACAAACATGATACATGTTAAAGCATGGTCAGATTATTATAATGTTATGCATATGTATAGTATGCCCATATGGATAGTTGATGTATGGGTGAGGCTACAAGATTCAAATAAGGGGACAATTATTAGAATATATGATTAAGTAACCTATGATATAATATTATATATATGATTAGCATGTAGATGCTTGGATTTTGGGTCTAAGACCTTTCTATGGATTTAAACTTTGACCTAACCCGAAAAGCTCGCCGTGTGACCCAAATGATAGAAATAATGGGAACATGTGTCAGTAGTGGAGGGCTTGGGCCAATAGGCCTTAGCTCAAAGCTAGACACTGATTCTAATGGGGTGCAGGAGCGAAGCCCCCATAGTATGGACTTATTCACTTTTTAGGCCTATGATGATAACAAGAGACAAGTTTAAGCAATAAGGCAAAAAACCTAAAACAAATGGTCTATACAGACCATTATGGTGCAAGTCCATATAAACTTAATGCCATAAGCTTCATACAAACTAATAGAAAACTAGGCCTAAGGCCCATGAACTACTTAAGTCAACACAAAGCCTAGGTCCATATAGACCTACCAATGAAAAGCTTCTAGAAGTGTGATCTTTTTATTTAGATTTTAACTCTTAATCTTAGTAGGACTCTTTTTTTTCTAAATGAAAAAGTTATCCACTAGCCCTATAAATATCCCTATCTTCAACCTATTTCAACACACAATTGAGATAATTGACACACAATCTATACAGACAATCATCACCTAATTTTTAAGAGTTTAGGCATTGACTTCAATATAGGATTCGCTCTACTAGTCCTAAGTCCTTACTCAAATAGTCATTCTTTCTAAAACCCAACCATTTTTTTATTGCTTGGTGCTAACTTCAAGGTAAGATCTGAGGCTCTTTTCATTAATTCATTCATTTATTTGTGCTATTTGCTATAACCAATGATCTCTCATGATTAATTGACATATGAGTGATTCTATGTAATCTCCACATTGATTATAGGAGTAGGTTAACCTTGTTAACCTTTTAAATTGTTTTAATCGTGTTTTTATCATCCATAGAAAATTGTAATCACACTATTTTCTAAAACTAGTGACTAAGTCCACATGGACCTATTTTAATAGATGTTAGGTCCACGCGGACCTATTATTTCAATATGTATATAATATGAGGTCTATGCAGACCAATGTTTGATAATAGTTTCATATTCATCTTCTATATTCTATTTTCACACTTATTTAATGTCTAATAATGTATGTTTCATCTATGTTAATCATTATAACATGTTAATAATCTATAGTGATGTTAAATATGTCTTTATAATTAATCCTAATCACTATCTTGTTTATAATGATTGCTTATACATTGTTTATCACCATATGCATATATTTAACATACATTATAATAACCATATTTGACACTATTACTAAGTCTTCATGGACCTTTATTTGTATTACTAATCACTTTACTTAAGTTGTGCAAGTTTGGTCATTCATACTGAAGATGTAGTCCACACAGACATATCAGTCATGACATTTTGTATTTCGCACGGACATAAACTAATGACCATAAAGAGTCCATATGAACTTACTGATGCAAGGATGGGACCAAATAAATTATTCTATAGTCTTTCATTTTGGTTTTGTACCTTTTATTTCTCTTGATTATTATAAGTTGTAATAGATAGTTTAATAACTTGATTTGACACACCAAAAGCCTAACATCACATCAAATGGTTTTCTACTTAATTAATTGGTGTTTTCATAATAAAATGGTTTTGAGTTTTCCTTAATAAAAGTCACATGGAAAATGTATTTTAACAAAGGCCAATCTACTAGAGATGGAATTTGGGCACTTACTGCCAATTCCTATGGAATTATGGGTATTTGTCAGGTTAAACAACCACTAATAAATGACCTGATTTTTGGATGTTAATGCATACTTATGCTTGCTGTATATTTCAATACTATAATTTATTTCCTTATGTGAAAAGGTGACATATATGATTTAATCAAAATGCTTACTTGCATGATACAAGATTAATAAACATTAGAATATAAAGGAATGTATATTATAGGGGCATATATAAGATCTAATTTTGAACTCTTTTTGGATAAAAGATCAGTGGCCTGGTGTAGAGCCAGGTGAAGGCTCCAAACACTAACTGCTCTCATCCCTGGTAAAATATAATAAATCTATAATGGCAACTTTGTTTGGGACTGAGAATTGAATTTGAAAGTGCCAAAATAATATACCTTATAATATTCTAATTTTTATTAGTCTTATGCATTTTATTGTATATAAACTATCCCTTTTTACCTTGGATGGTGTTGCAAACCATAAACCCATTTTTCATTCTAGAATGGGAGATTGCTAGCATATCTATCACTTATAAGCCTTATGCCTTTAGGTATATAAAATGGTGAACTAACTTATTGCTATTATCCTTGTTTAAAAAGACCTATTAGGAGGGACCCTTACTTATAGGAACCATAAAGCCTTCTCAAACCAAAGCATAAAGCCCATATAAATAAGCTTAGTAACTTTCCCTTAGTTGCATGACCTTAAGCGATTGCAATTACATTATGATTGATATGTAGGCCTATTACATTTAACCTTATTTAAAGTGGGGCTAACCCTATTATGCCTTTTATCAGGAATAGGCCCAGCCTAATTTCACCTTAAATAAGACTTAAATATTATGGGCCACTATTTTTACGTGCGCTTTAAATATGAGAGATCATTGGGCTTGATTTAAAGCTATAATCAAACCTATGCATCCCTTAATGATGCTTCGGTAACCCCACCTAGGAAGAATTGCTAAGACCACGTGTGTGGGAGTAATAAGATTGGAAGGCTTATTACTTGTGTTTGTTCTTGTACATCTAACATGTATCCTTTTTGTACACACACAACATTGTATTATACCTATTTCACGATATCAACCTCTTATATAAATGCACCATGTGTATCATATGAGTTTTTATTCCATACATACAATGTCCTAATTCATATGCATTTCATATAGGTTTACGCACATCTCTTGTAACCTGAACTGTACATTAACTATCTATATAGGCATACAATATATCTACATGACCATAAAGAATGAGCACATCATGTATCATTCATATAACTTTATGCATCTTGTAAAAATGTATATTCATATGTATCATAAACAAATAAAAGCCATACATACAAGTTCATCTTTGCATTTAGAACCATGCATACATTTTTACAAAACATCTTTATCTTCATATGCCTAGGACCTCATATGTATCCTTATATGTATCTTCATATATACACACACCTTTAAATGTATCTTTATATGATGTATCTCCATGCATATATTTTATATACATGTTTCTTTGTCCTGTACACTAACATGTCTCACATATGGTATTAGCCCTCCTAAGAATCAAGCTAATGTATCTAAGACATAGCTCACAAACATCACTCTAGTTCTTAAGCATAATAAGCATGCATAATTCATTATCTAGGTAAAACCATCCATATATATGCTCGTCACTCATCTATCGCTAGGACTATTCTAATCCACCATCTTACCTAGTGTAGGTGTAACATTCATTCATCTAATATGGAAAACTCATCCATATCCATCTGTATTTTTCATTACCATTAGGTTGCATCCTATATATCATCACATTACTTGAAACATGTAGTAACATGACATGTATCTTGCATCACCACATATAAACACATAACTTCACCCTTTCTTACACACCAGAATAGGCATGCAAACCTCATTCATATCCATACACATAAAAGTTACATCACATGCACACACTTGGCATAATCTTACATCATTCACACTTCACACTAGCATATGACACACTAACCATACATTAAAGGTTACCATCTTGTAAAAGTTTATTGACTTCTTGTTTATGTATCTTATAATCTCATTAATGTATTAACTATTCATACCATATATCCATACATATGTATGCATCATATTTATTCTCATGGCATCATTCATACATAAGACACATATCATGCATCATTTTAGATAATTCATACATCTAACCCTTTATTTTGTAGCCACCATTAATCCATCTACCAAAAAGAGCAATCAAGCTGAGAGACGAAGTAGTAACGAAATCCATATAAAATGAGATCCTTTAATACATAGAGAAAAGGATGATGGCTGCCATGACCAAAGCACTATCAAGTATGTATTCTTAATGAGATAGAAACCAACCTTCTATTGCTAATAATGGTAAGAAAGAAATGGCTAATGACCAAGTTTTTTATGAAGAGATACCACTTGTTAAGCCCAGCTTCCACCTAAGTATGATAAGAAAGATTCTATCAAAGAGCTGAATGAAAAATTAAAGGCCATGAGTTATCTAGTGACTAAGGACAAAGACATCAACCTAGAAGGCATCAGCTTGAAGCCTAATCACACCATGCCCCACAAATTCAATATGCCCAATTTAAGTAAGTTCGATGACACTTTTGACCCAAGGACTCATTTGAAGTAGTATGCAGTAGCTATAAGGTCAACCAATATGTTAAAAACACAAATGGTAAGCTTATTTAATATGTCTTTAACTAGGCAAGCCCTGGATTGGGACCATAGCTTGGGAAAGAAGATCAAGGTGAACTAGGAGGAGTTAGCCCATATATTCAACAAGCAATACTCGAATAATGCAACTATCGAGGTAACCCTTAAAGACTTGGAATTGGTACATCAAAAATCCAATGAATCCTTTTTAGAATATTTAGAATGATGGAGTATAAGATATTTAAAATGAGGAACAAGCTTGATGATACGAACCATATCAATATGTTCATCAAGAATGTGAATACCTACATAAATGTTGGGCTCTCTACTAAAGTCATTATAACATGGGAATGGCTTAAAAAGCTAGTTGTTGATCTTAAACTAGCATTTTAAAATAGAGGATTCAAGAAGAATGGGAAACTTACCCATCAAAATAATAATTCGGCCTAGGTCACTAGTGTCAACATGGTCAGGACTCGCCATTTCTCCAAATTGGGCAAACCCTTATTTAGTGCTTGAATAAACTAATCAAAGAAGAAACACTGCAACTATTAACACCCAAGCTGTGGATTGATCCTCCTTTATCTAATCATAAGTTTGATCTATATTGTCCTTACCATTAAGTGATAGGTTATCTCACAAAGAAGTGCACCACTCTCTATCATGGTATCCAAGATCTCATTAATGCCAAGCAGATACCTAATCCAGAAGTTTGAAAGCTCCCCTTCTCCTTTTTCTTTTTAGTTTAGTTTATTTAAGAGCTTTTGTAATCTTTTTAATTACTTTTCCTTTAATAATATAAGACAATGAATTTATTTTGAGTCATTTGTATAAATATATTTTGATTTTAATCTAGAAAAGGGAAAAATCTTAGATCACTTCAACTTTAGCTCCCTCTTGAAAAATGGATCAATGATTAATAGGTATCACTAGGAATCATGCGTAACATCAAACATCACTAGAAATCATACACAATATAACATTGGTATCATAAAAGTCATAACATGCACATGCATACATCATACACATATCTACTAAACAGTATGACTTCATACTTCCATACATATTACTAAGGTTTAGTCATACATTATTGATCCATACTAAATTACCATCCACCTAGCATTACCTCATCTAATATAAGTGTCACATGCATTTTAATCATCAAAAGTTATATCTCGTGCATACCCTTGGTAGACTATACTTATCACCCATCATGTAGACATTATTCACCTTATACCATCTCACTAGTGTAGGTGTGACACATATCCACATACATTTGCAATCAAATTTTGTCTAGGCACATTATATACACATCACATGCATATATTAAATCTTGCAATCACTTATGTAAGTTAAGCATAACATAGCATCATAAATGCTTGAAACATATATTTTATCTTATGTATCATATTGACTACATATATTATCATTCGCTCAGGCTTTTCAAAGGAAAAAAACTCACCCCTCTGCTTCCTTCAACACTCTGCACCACAAAAATGGCAACCAGATGTAAAACCAAAGGTGAAAGTTAATTTGTGACTAAAGACATGATGAATAAGGTAATGGCAGCACTGGAATAGAGGATAATGTCATTCATAGAAGAAAAGATTCAAAAGGCCAACAACAAGTTGCTCTAAAGTACCCGACATACATGAATTTGACCATAGGGGTAAGAGATGACCAAGTAACCAAGTCAAGAAGGATTTCCCATAGAATCACCTATCATAATAAATCCTTTGTCCATGATGCTCAAGGAGTTGAAAGAAGAAAACCTCTTTCAACCCTTAATACCTAAACACCATTCCTCACCACTTCTATTTAACCATCGCCATGACCTATATTGTGCGTATCACTAAAAGACTGCCACCTGACTAATAGTAGCAAAGCCCTTCATCGAGCCATCCAAGACCTCATTGACCATGGTGCGATACCATATCTTGAAAATCGCCCATCACTAGACCTTACTATTATCCCTCGAATCTCTTAAAAGTGAGGTTCTCTTTTCTCGATGTTCGTTTTACCATCCTATGAGCCAAGTGTTAACCAACTATAAGATTGTGCTAATCAAAGATATGGAAGGGTCTAATGAAGATAGGATAGAATATCTTTTCTTTCTTTTCTAGTTGTTTTTTCCTTTATGTTGGAACAATTAAGGTTTAACAAAATATTGTTTTGGCTTTTCATAGGCATATTTGCTCAGCTTATTAATTGCATATCATGGCACTCTTGAATGTGAGTGGAGAGATTAAAAAAATGAAGAAATAAATATGATTAGCTTAGTCCACATTTGTCATAAATGGTTTATGATTTTTTAGAGAATGGCCCACCATTGTTGCATACAATTTTAAAGCTTAAGATTTGATCTTTCCATAAAAGGGATAAAAAATATTCATGAATGTGAGATAAGAGAAAATAATAAGCTAGGGGCAACTAAATCTAAATAAATAACAAGGGTACCATACTATGCAACCACATAAATTTAGCATGCTTAATCACTTGTTCATCCTAATCATTCATCCTTCAACCCCACGTGCTTAGATGCTCCCCACAATTAGTTGACATTTTGCCTCACCACCTTTATGGCATATTCCATCCAACCCACTCTTTTCCTCCTTCATGGAACTTTTCATTCCTTTTCACCACCTCAACTTCACTTATTTCTTTATGAGATATCTCATTCAAATTACCCTAACCTAGCTTATCACTTCATGCCTTCACTTTTATCAAACCTAAGTTTTTCCTATGATGAGTCTAAGAGGAGAATAATCTCAATAACAAAATGTGCAATGTTTCATACATCTAGATACATAGTCACCCATGCATCTATCTAGTAGAAAATAAATTCATTCATACATTTATTCTAAGAATAGACACCTATTAGCATTCATCATCCCTTAATCACAAGATTCATTCATCCATCCTAGAAAATGATGCATTCATCATTTAGTAATACATCTATCTTCATCATTCATTCATCATAAAGAAGGATTCATTCATCTAGGAAAATGATGCTTTCATTATACAACTGCCTATACATGTATTTGCTATTCATTCAGATTCCTCATTTGTTTAGGATAATTCAAGTAAAAAAATAGCATATGGATCACTGCATTCATTAGAAATGAATTAGATAGTCGAAAGCATACCTCACCACATTCCTTCATTTAGAAATTTAGGGACTCACACATATGTCATTAAGTTCATACAAACATATTTTCCTTCATTATGCATCTATCCTTTCATGACATATTCATATTAAATCATCCAATTACTTTACTAGAGTCATCTCATTCACCACCTTCATGTTTCCACACTCATTCATCTAAAATAAGATAAAGTGCATTTATTCATTCAAGAGAAAACTAGGTCACATCTAATCACTAGACACATTCATATGTTATACGTGTATCAGCTCATTCACATACTCAGATTAATTAGGCATTAATGTATCCAGTATGTAGTCATATGCTTTAAGCACATAACATATATACATATTCATCAAGTTTACATACATTAATGTACACATGCATTCATCATCTAGCATAATCATCTTATCTAGATATCAGTCATATAGCTCACATAGCTTAGGAACACAAAATGTACATGTACATATCATCCAAGATATAGTTACATTCATAAAAAAAATCTCATTCATTTACCCGAAGACAAACTTACCTATGCAAGGCACTACATCCATATCAAACCATAATAATTCATAGTTGCACATCTCTTAGTCACATAGGTCATGCACACTTAAATGTATCAACTACATGCCTAAATACATTTAAGCCTCTAACTCATGCATCAATCATACACTTACATCACACATAACACATGTGCACATGATGTCACACATATACGTGTATGATATTAATTTCCTTAACACTAGATAGGGTTCGGACCATTGATTTAGACTTATCACTAGATTCGATTCAGTTAACTTCTTTAGACTCATCACTAGATTTGGTTCAATCAACTTCTTTAGACTTATCACTAGATTTGGTTTGGTCAATTTATCTAGACTCTTTACTAGATTTGGTTCGATCAGCTTATTTAGACTCATCAACAGATTTGGTTCAGTTATTTTATCTAAACTCATCACCAAATTCAGTTCGATTAACTTATCTTAACTCATCATTAAATTCAGTTCGATCGGTTTATCTAGACTTATTACTAGATTCAGTTCGATTAACTCTTTCAAATCTATCACTAGATTAGGTTTGGTTAACTCTTTTAGACATATCACTAGATTCAATTCGATCAACTCTTCCAGACTTATCACCAGATTCGGTTTGATTAAATCTTTCAAACTATCTCTAGATTTGGTTTGATAAACTCTTTTAGTCTTATCATTAGATTTGATTTTACTAACTCTTTTAAACCTTTCACCAAATTCAATTTGGTCAACTCTTTTATACTTATCACTAGATTTGGTTCAATCCACACTATTAACTTCTTTAGACTTATCACCAGATTTGGTTCGATCAGTTTCAACTTTTTTGGACTCATCATTGGATTTGGTTCGGTCCATCTATAACTTACAAACTTGAAGGCAAATAGCAAACATATTCAGTGTAGTTTTCTTCAGCTTTAACATCTTAAAATTCATTTAAAGATAAATAGACACTCGTATTTGTTGTAATTTACCTTCACCTAAAGGCAAAGAGGGACTCCTATTTGGTGTGGTTCTTTCCAGTTTTAATCTCACCTGAAGGCAAGCAAGCAGCCGTATTTGATATAGCTTACATTTAAACTTTATCTATCTATAAACTTTAAAAGTAAAGGCATGTTCAAATCAAGTTAGATTTTTGCTTCACCTAATGATAAATAAGTACTCATATTCGATGTAGTCTATCTTTATAATATCAAACAATTCTTTTTTAAAAGGGAACATACAATTCAAATCTAGCCATTTTTTGCTTTAATCCGGAGGCTAACATCTATATTCAATGTAGCTTCATGCCAAGTAGGTATAACTTTAGGTAAGTATCTCTAACTGAGGTACTTTGACATACATTATTGCTTTAGCATTTCACAAAACACACCAAAGTGGGGATAACTATAAACACTTGGATTTTGGGTCTAAGACCTTTCTATGGATTTGAACTTTGACTCAACTCAAAAAGCTCGTGGTGTGACATAAATTGTAGAAAAATAGGAATTTGCATTGGTAATAGAGGGCATAGGCTTAATAGGGGTATATGGGCAAAGGCCCCATGGTATAGACCTATTCACTTTTTATGGCCTATGATAATAACTAGAGATAGGCTCAAGTAATAAGGTAACAAACCTAAAACCATGGTCCATATAGACCATCATGGTGTAGGTCTACATGGACTTGATGCCACAAGGTCTGCATAGACTAGACTAACAGAAAACCAGGCCTAAGGCCTGTGAACCACCTAAGTAAACCTAAAGCTTAGGTTTAAACGGACCTAGTGACTAAGGTCCGTACAGACCTACCAACGAAAAGCTTCTAGAAGCATGATCTTTGTATTTGTACTCTAACTCCTAATGCTAGCAGGACTTTATTTCTTCTAAATGGGAATGTTATCCACTAACCTTATAAATACCCCTTCCTTCAACCAATTTCAACACACAATTGAGGCAATTGACACATAATCTATATAGACAATTATCCCACAATTTTTGAGAGTTTAAGCACTAACTCCAATGTAAGATTCGCTCTACTAGTCCTAAGCCCTTATTAAAATAGTCATTTTTACTAAAACCTGACCATTGTCTTATTGATTAGTTCTAACTTCAAGGTAAGATATATGGCTCTTTTCATCATAGTCATTCATTTATTTGTGTTGTTTGTTGTAACCAATTATCTCCTATGATTAATTAACATACGAGGTAATTCTATGTAATCTCCATATTGATTATAAGAGTAAGTTAACTTTTTAAATCATTTTAATCATGTTTTCATAGTTCATAGAAAATTGTAATCACATTATTTTTTGGAATTAGTGACTAAGTCCGCATAGACCTATTTTAACAGATGTGAAGTTCACGTAGACTTATTATTTCAATATATATAATACAAAGTCCATACAGACTAATGTTCAATAACAATTTCATATTCATCTTCTACATTCTATTTTAACACTCATTTAATGTCTAATAATGTATGTTTCATCTATGTTAATCACTATAGCATGTTAGTAATCTATATTGATGTTAAATATGTCTTTATAATTAATCTTAATCACCATCTTATTTATAATGATTGTTCATGCATTATTTATCACCATATGCATATCTTTAACATGCATTATACTAACCATATTTGAACTATTATTGGGCCCTCATGGACCTCTATTTGTATTACAATCACTTTACTTGAATTGTGCAAGTTTGGTGATTCATACTAGAGATGTAGTTCACATAGACATATTAGTCATGACATTTTGTAGTCTGCACGGACATAGACCAATGATTATAAAGAGTCTGCATGGACTTACTGATGCAAGGATGGGACCGTATAGTTTATTCTATATTCTTTCATTTTGTTTTTGTACCTTTTATTTCTCTTAATTATTTTAAGTTGTAATAGGTAGTTTAATAACTTAATTTTACATGTCAAAAGCCTAACATCACATCAAATGGTTTTCTACTAAATTAATTGGTGTTTTCATAATAAAATGGTTTTGAGTTTTCCTTAATAAAAGTGACATGGACAATGTATTTTAACAAAAGCCAATCTCCTAAAGATGGGAGTTGGGCAATTACCACTAATTCCTATGGAATTATGGGTAGTTGTCAGGTCAAACAACTACTAATAAATGATCCAATTTTTGGATGTTAATACATACTTATGCTTGTTCTATATTTCAATAATGCAATTTATTTCCTTATGTGAAAAGGTGACATGTATGATCTAATTAAAATGCTTACTTGCATGATACAGGATTAATAAACATTAGAATATAAAGGAAGGTATATTATAGTGGCATAAATAAGATCTAATTTTGAACCCTTTTTAGGTAAAAGATTAGTGGTCCTAGTGTAAAGCTTAGTGGTAAATCCAAACACTAACTACTTTCATCCCTAGTAAAATACAATAAATCTATAAGCGTGATATGATCTAATGTGAAGTGTACTTAAATCTAGATGAAGTGGTTTTACAATTCATGTGTACTAAAATGTTACATGGATATCTATATGAAATATAAAAAAACTTTTGTTATGAATGAGATATGTATGGACAAGTATGCTACAATGTTTAAAAATAAGAAAAACAAGGACACGAAGTTTATGCCATAGATTAAGCACAATATTGATTTACAATATTATTCATATGTACATAAAAACAAAAAGGATACATGTTAGGGTGTATAAGGACAAACACAAGCAATAAGCCTTCTAACCTTATTACTCCTGCACATGTGGTCTTGGTAATTCTTCCCAAGTAGGCTTGCCTAAGCATCAATAGGGGTACACAAGTTTGATTATAGGCCTATTTAGGGCCAATGGCCTATCATATTTAAAGCGCATACAAGAATAATGGACAATGCCATTTAAGTCTTGTTTGAAGTGAAATTGTGCAAGGCTCATTCAAGATAAAAAGGTATAATGGGCTTGACCCCACTTCAAATGAGATTAAATGTAATAGGCCTATAACACAATCATAATTAATTGCAAACTCTTAAGGTCATGCAACCTAAGGGAAGTTACTATGCTTAACTATATGGGCATTATGGTTTGGTTCAAAAAGATTTATAGTTCCCATAAGTAAGAGTCCCTTCTAATGAGTTTTCTCGATCAAGTGTAATAGCAACTAGTTAGTTCATTATTGATATACCTGAAGGTATGAGGCTTATAAGTGATAGATATGTGAGCAATTTTCTTATTCTTGAGTGAAAAATTAGTTCATGGTTCGCAACACCATATAAGGTAAAAAGGCCAAAATTTATATTGAATGAAATGTATGGGATTGGTAAAAATTAGAATATTTAAATGCTATATTATTTAGTCACTTTCATATTTAATTCTCAATTATTAATAGAGTTACCACTATAGATTTTATGTACTAGGTAAAAGGTGGTTGTGCTTAGAGTCACCACGTAACTTTACACTAAGACCTATTGATCTTTTACCCAAAAAGGGTTAAAAATTAGATCTTATTCATGTGTTGATAATATAAACCTTTTACATTTTAACATTTACCAATCTTGTATCATACAAGTAAGCAAAATAATTACAAAGCATACATATCACCTTTACATATAAGGAAAAAGTAAATTGTAGTAGTTGAAATGTATAACTAAGCATAAAATCAATTGTACATCCACAAACTAGGTTATTCATTAATTATTCATGTGACCTAGCAATTACCCATAATTCCATAGGAATTGGTGGTAATTGCCTAACTCTAATCTCTAGGAGATTGGTCTTAATTAAAATGCATTTTTAATGATAATTTTATTAAGGAAAATCAAAACCATTTTATTAAGAAAGCGCTAATTAATTATGTAGAAAAGTCATTATTATAAAGTTTAGATTTTATGTGTAAGATAAGTTATTAAACAACCTATTATAATAAAAAATAAAGGAAATATTTAAAAGGTACAAAACCAATAAAAGTAAATAAGAGGATAAAAGTGTCCCATTTCTATATTGGTTAGTCTGCATGGACTACATAAGTTCTTTAGCTTATGTCCATGTAGACATCTGATGATGATGATGGTATGTGGTCTATTTAGACCTATCTCTAGAATGAAGCTCTAACTTGTATTCACTCAATAGAAACATAACAAGTAGTCCAAAGTGACTTTCAAACACATTAACATTGCTAGGAAAGAAAATGATGTAGTGCACATAATAATTTTACATGTAACAATCAATGTATAATGGTAACAATCAACAAAACACATAAAGTAAATCAACACTTAACATCTTAAAGGTCCGTACAGATAATAATCACATACATAAATAGAAAATAGTTATCTGCACATACATAAAATCCCTATGAAGAGAGGTTTGTGTAGACATAACAAATAATATATCTATCATAGGCAATAACAATAGTTAGCCAATATCTTTTAAGAAAGAATGGCTATGGTGCAAGTATAGCATATGTACATGAATAACAAATTATTACACGTGAGCACTTATTTACAAAAAGATAATGTGGTTATATGATAGAAAAGCTATTTATTATACTTGTATGTATGCGTACCTACTTAACATGCAGTTATATGTTATATTTGTCTATGCAAACTATGACTCCTCACAAAAAGGAGTACATTTAGATTTAAACCAATTTATAGAAAAAATCCAGGATGTTAAGCATAATAATGTTTGAGATCAAACATATTTGACATACATTTTTCATGAATAACATACTATTGAACACTAAAGATTAACAAAAATATGTATTATTGATTGCAACCAATAATGTTCATAAGATTAGTATCAAACATACATATGTATAAACTACGAATAAGTATCGAATTACATAAAATATATTCATGTAGACTAGACATCCTTATAAAAGGATTCTATACTTACATCATTAGGCAGAATACACAATTTTGATTGAGATATACAACTTACTCATATGCATGCATAAGTGACTATCATCTCACTCCTATAATTGATTTGGGGATTATAGAGAATCAACTCACTTGATTAATTAATCCTCAAAGGTCATTAAAATTAAAAAAAAATGATGAAATCATGTGATAAAAGTGACCTTAGAGCTTACCCTAATAATGACACTAAGCAGTAAGACAAAAGGTAGAGTTTTAAGAAGAAATATATATTTAGTAATGGCTTTAGGACTATTAGAGTGAATCCCAATGGAGTTTATACCTTAAACTCATGATAATTTAGGATTGTCTTCTTCCCCTCCTCTTAAAGAGTAGTAAGGTGTTTATAGAGTCTTTAAAAGGCTCTCTTATTTAGAAGAAAATGAGTTCTAGTCAGATTAGAAGATTAAAGTCATATTTAGAACACTGATTTCCTAGAAGCTTATCAAATAAGGTTTGTGTAATCCTATTTATGTCTGTGCAGGCCTGCGCTTTTAGTCATTTAGATAGATCATGGGCTGTATACCTTTCTGATGTAAATGTATTATTCTTAGTCCATATGAATAATGGGATATGTTTGTCATTGATAAGTCTTTGTGCACTTTAGGGTCAGATTGTTATTACTTAGTCTAGGATTTGGGCTTCTTGTCTTATTGTATAGGCCTATCTCTGGCTATCATCATTAGTTCAAAACTTAGGTGCTTACAGTAGATCAAATCTTATTTGTCTATTTTGTCATTGTAACTATATTAGGATGCAACTTTCTTTATTAAGAAGTATAAAATCTCTAAGGTTTGATTTGTAATTGGAATTATTCCAACTATTTACATGTTTATCTTAGAAAATCTAGCATTTTAGGTTCTTATTAAAGGGATATTTTAGGATGATGAATGGAGAAATATACAACCATATAAAACTGTATATCTATAATTATATGTGAGTTTTGTTATTATGGAAAGTGATGCCTTTGAAAAGTTTAATTGGAATTACATGATCTAATTTAAACAAATTCTACTTGTAAGTTTGTTTATTAGAACTAAGTTCCTCTCATTTTTAATGCTATTAACAAATTAAAACCATAGAGCTTCTCTTGTTTTATTTGATTGACAAAAGGATAATTAGAGCGTGTGTTTTGTTTATTCTAAAATTAAATAGGAATTTGTTGTAATGAGCTTATCAGTAGCTATAACTAGTTATTAAAAATAATAGAGACTACTTTTGTGTTTATAATTAATCCATAAAGCCATTTTGAAATTGTAACTTAAGTTAGATGTTTTATTGTATTGATTTTTTTTTTAAATTTCTTTGTTTTGCTTATTTTATTTGTAATTCTTTAATTATTTTAGTTTTATTGCTTTTTTTTTTGTTAAAACCTCTTTTATTTTATTTTATTTTGTTTTCTCTTCTTTAAAAGAATTAATCCATCCCAATCCCTATGGATTCAACCCTACTCACCTTATATCAAAACTAATTTATTTTAGGAAATAGGAATTTATTTTTGACTGTTTTGGCACCCATTATCTCCTTTAAAAACTATGCTTCAAAGATCACAAATTTACAAGGTTTTCCTTTGAAACCACTTTAATGCTTAAGTTAGTAATCAATTTTAAAGAAAAATTTTTAAAAAGTGTAAATTATGACTAAGAATTACATTTTTATAGGTTGCACAATATGAATCATAATAGGACTAGAATTTCCATTTATAGTAGAACTCAAATTTAAGTAATTTGTGATAAGATCAGATTTATAGCTTATCTCCATATTTTTGGGTGGTGCTATTATTACTAGTATTGCATTAAGAGGCCCCTATAGTATTTGAATCATTTATCTTCTAATGTTGTTCCTTGTTCGGCAATTTCGAAAAACAAACTTAAGTTTTTCAAGTTACAAATTGGTGATTATTACTGAAAAGCTATTTTGGAAGGAACAAAAACAAATACCAAATATATACCAAACAAATCATATAGTCATTA
>CANXYI010600170.1:0-15877 GCA_948208565.1 Hura crepitans
GCCAAGTATCAAATGTCTTTTTGGATTAGAATCTTTAATAACCTTAAAAGCAAAAGAAGTTGAATTTTAAGGAGATTCAATGCTAGTCACACATCAAGTAAAATGCAAATAGGATACCAAGAAAGAAAAATTGAAACCATATGCAAAATCTATTGATGAACTAAGATAGTGATTCTCCACTATACAATTTTACATTGTTCTAAGAGAAGAGAACAAAATGGCTGATTCTTTAGTAGGGTTAGATCTATATGGATCATAACAAAAAGATGGAATCACCACCTATTATATTGATAACATCTTCCATAACCTTCTATGAGACTATTTCTATAGCAAGATAGAACAAGAGGATGATAATCCATTATACTTTAACATCAAGAACTACTTAAAAAAGGGCACAATCTATAATGGATTAAAAACCAATGAGAAGTTAGCATTAAAGAGATTAGCATTTTAACTCATTTACTTCAATGTGACAACTATATAAAATACAAGCATATGGAGTATACCTATCGCACCCTCTACCCAATCCGTACACTGAACCCAAACGGAGGACTCACGCATGCAAAATGATGTCTAGTTCCGTTATCCAAAATCACTTAAAATTAAAACCTTTGATATAAGAAAACATTTCTTAACTTGGAAATGTACTAAAACATCAAAATCTTTTCAGCACATAAATCGAGTAAATATTGGGTCATCATGTCAAAAATTCGGCAACCTAACAGCTGTATTGGGATATTTTCCCAAATTTTTACCTATTTTAAAACACTTCTATACATCACAACACACATCTCTAAACCACATAGGTCCTCCTAACCCTCTAAATCACAACAACATCATAATGAGCCTCAGGCTCTCATAATTAATATTCTCATATGCAATTCATAAATCATCACACATAGTATGTGAGAAAATAGAATAAAAATCTATGGTTATAATACTTAATACAAAACCCCATTGCAAAATATAGATTAGACCCAATCCCTCTGGAATCATAAGAGCACTATGACTACTTAGACATTACATTTATACCATCATTACTATTACAAAATGAATAAAAAAATACCTACATAGGGGTTATCTTCATGTCTCCTACTTTCAGAAGCTTTGGCTCTGATTCGCTGCCCTATTACCTATGCATCACAAACAAGCAATGCGCTAAGCTTTCGCTTAGTGGTGTAATCACTTTAACTTGTTAAAAGGATAATTATAGCATGTCCATAATACACATAAACCATATTTGAATTTAATATTACAAAAATGCATTTTTCTATAATTTGTATACAACATAAACCAACTTTAGTTTTAGAGTTATATTTATGCATTTATGGTGTCTTATATGCCAAGATGCATATTACCAGCATAAACAATGCATTTGATGATACAATTACCAAGGTATTATTAAAACGTCAATTAACCACCATTTATTAGACATAATGCATCCTATACATAAAGTATTATTCTTTAAGCATCATTTATGCCAAAATCACCATTTTCATTAATTAGCCATTTATAGGCCATAAAACACGGTAAAAGTCATACCTAACTCATATATCACAACTAGTAGTGACATACTTGTTTTTTAGTCGTAAGTGCCATAATACACCTTATCGCTATCCATAATATTATTTGAGATGTATACACTATAATTACCATAAATATTCATACAAATGAAAATGAACACATTTAGGCATCTCAAAACCAATTTTGGGTCATTTTGTCATATTATGTCTATAGATCACATATTAATGCCATTTAACATACAAACACAATTTATGCGATTACAAGGCATTTTAGTCATTTAACCAATGCCTATATCCATAAGACAACTAAATAAGACTAGATAATAGAATTACTTATGCCTAAAGGCTCTCTACATCTAAAGATGTATAACTTAAGCTCGAAGGCTCTCCATACCCAGAGATGTGTAACTTAGGCCTAAAGGCTCTCATACCACATAAGTAAGTAAACTTAGGCCCAAAGGCTCTTATACCACATAGGTAAATAAACTTAGGCCTGAAAGCTCTCATACCACATAAGTAAGTAAACTTATGCCTAAAGGCTCTTATGCATATCAGCAAGTAAATCTTAGGCTCGAAGGCTCTCATGCCAGTCAGCACATAAATCAATGAGCCAAAGATCTCATACCCGAAAGTATGCTAGCAGTTGTTACAATTCTAGTTGATCGGTTAACCTATCCAAACTAGATTGTCTAACTATATAAGCATCATTAAACTCATTATGTTATGTCATTTATACCAATTATACATTGCACATGATCTTGTGACATTTATTTATCTCATTGCCCATTTTGCACATTAGCACGGCCTAAATCATATGCCTATAACATATATTACATTATACATAATATGGCCAACTTAAGCTCAAATTAATATAACAACATCATATGATCACTTATAACTATAATAAGCTTTCTAGTTACATGAGGACTTCATAAGATACTTAAAATATTGGACTTATGATTAAGGTTCATTTGCATGCACATGGTACACGAGGTACAACATGAATTTCATTAACAACATAGAGCTTTTGACCTAAATGTTCAAGAATATAGACTTTCATTTCAAGCCCCAAAACCCTTTAATAAACTCATGAAAATATGCCCAAAAGATGGTCAAAATACTCTCAATATCATGACAAAAATTAGGTTGAAAATGGTTTGAAATTTTGTTAAGAAATGAAAAAGTTATGAAAAAAACACTATGTGGTCAACAGTGGTCAAAATGGGTCACAATTGTGACCCTTTATGGGTCACAGTTGTGACCCCCTTAAAACTCTAGAAACCTACATTTTTTGTTCAGAAGGGTCACGAGCGTGACTTGCTAAAAGGTTATGGCCGTGAGGCCTCATTTTAGTAATAAACATTCGAATTTCTAGCGATTTTTGTAGAAAGATCATCCATTTTCAAACCCAAACCAAGCAATTTTAACACCAGTTCAATTCATACATAGTACAACACTTATAGAGCATAATTCTCATCAAATGCATAACAAATACATTCAATAACCATCCATAAATCATCATCGCCATGCATTTATTTCCACATTCATATCCGTACACCATAATTAATATTCATGCCAATTCACTCAAATTAAAGTGATTATACATACCGATTAAGGTTGTACGGGACCTCTGAAGTGGGCTCAAGCCTTCTCTTTGCCTTGGGAGGCTTGGGTGGTCATTTTGCCTACAAATACAAAAGGGTATGAATTTCACTAAATATTATAAAATAGTCTAGAGGTCGAAAAAATATTTTGAGCCTAGATACATACTCTATAACATCCTAGGAACCTATGAAAAATAAAATTTGTGAAAAAAGAAATCTCGAGAGAGAGAAAGTTACTATTCACCTTAAGTTTCTTTTCGATTTTTCTCTTGAAATACTCTGCCATTCTAGATGATTTTAGTGTCCATGGACTCATCTCGGAATGCTCATCATTTTATGTGTAAGCTTACTCTATGGGTCTCTTCGAGGAGAGAGGAATCAAGAAGAGAAAGAGAGAGGGAGAGGTGTAGGCAAAAATTTGAGGGTGGAGGAGGAGGATAGTGTGTGTGGTGTATGTAAGGGAGGATGACAATTCTCCTTATTTATACTTTCCACAAAATTAATTTTTCTTTGCTTCAAAAAATTATTATAACCGATCGAAAAGTCAATTTTTCTGTATTCCTATATCTAATATTCCATAAATTCAAGCCTTAAATCCTTTTAAAATCTCATGCCCAAATTTTGATAATACCCCAAAAAATTAATCTATTTTCTATCTCGAAAATTGGATAAAAATAGTTCTCGAACTTAGAAAATTCTGATTTTAAAGCCATTGGACTATTTAGAATATTTGAGTATCAAGTTGTAATATTTTTGGATTATTTTAAGCAACTTTTAATTTATTTTATGGTTCAACTTTGCTTGCAATACTATTCATAGGACACTACCATAAATTCTTAATTAGCATTTTTAACCATTCGAACAACTTCAGATTGGCTTCAAACTTTATCCAAAATTCTCTTGTAATTAATACTTTTTGTCAGTATGCTCAGTACGACTTGGGTCTTGGGAAGTACTATTCTCGAGAGTTAGATTTTTGGGTCGTTACATTTCTTCCCTTTTTAGAAAAGATGTCATCCTCGACATACCTAGTTCAAACAACTATAGGTATTGTTCCCGCATCTGAGCCTCGCTTTCCCAAGTAGCCTCTTCTATACCGTGATGTCACCATAAGGCTTTCACTAATGGCACTATTGTGTTTTGCAATTCCTTGAACCCCCTGGCTAAGATATTAATAGGTTCTTCTTCATATGACAAATCTGGCCCTATCTCTACTTCATCAGATGTCAAAACATGTGAAGGTTCCGATCTATATGTCCTCAGCACCGAGACATGAAACACATCATGAATCTATTACAACTCTGAAGGTAAAGCTAGTCTGTAGTCTAATGGACCCACATGATCTATAATCTCATATGGCTTAATGAACCTCGGACTCAACTTCCCTTTCTTACCTAACCTCAACGCCTTTTTCCATGGAGATACTTTCAAAAAAACTTTGTCGCCAACCCCATACTCAAATCTTTTCTCTTCAAATCCATGTAGGATTTCTATCTATCTAAAGTAACCTTCAGTCTTTCTCTAATAATCTTCACATTTTCTTTAGCATCCTTAACCAAATCTAATCCTATAAGCTTGTGCTCACTCAATTCACACTAACATAAGAGAGTTCTACATCATCTCCCATATAACGCCTCATAAGGAGCCATACCCAGACTCGCTTAGTAATTATTGTTGTAAGCGAATTTTGCCAATGGTAAATACTTATCCCAGCTACCCTTAAGCTCTATGGTGCATGCTCGAGGCATATCCTCAAAAATTTGAATGATCCTCTTTGACTAACTATCCTTTTATGGATCAAAAGCCATACTAAAACTGAGCTTAGTCCCCAAAGCATTCTAAAGTTTCCTCTAAAATCTTGATGTAAACTAGGGATCTCTATCTAAAATGATGGATGAAGGCACCCTATGGAGCCTAACTATCTCCTTAACATACAGTTTCGCCAATCTCTCTATAGAATAATCTTTTCTCACCGGAATAAAATAGGTAGACTTAGTCAATCTATCCACCACTACCCAAATAAAATCATGCTTATTTTTGGTCATCAATAGTCTAATCACAAAATCCATAGTGATTTGATCCCACTTCCATTTTGGTATTGCTATAAGATGAAGCAACCTAGAAGGAACCTAATGCTTGGCCTTCACCTGCTAACAAGTGAGGCATCTAATCATATAATTAGCTATGTCTCTCTTCATGCTGGCCGCCAATAGTAACTTTTAATTTTTTTTATAGTTTAACTTTGCCTACAGCACTATTTATAGGACACTGTCGTAAAATCTTAATTCGCATTTTTAACCATCCAAACAACTTCGGATTGGCTTCAAACTTTGCCTAAAATTCTCTTGTAATTAATACTTTCCATCGGTATGCTTAGTGCAACTCTAGTCTCGGGAAGCATTATCCATCCCAATGAGTACTATTCATAAGAGTCAGATTTTTGGGTCATTACAATACCTTAGATGTTTAAATAAGACCAAAGTAAGGAAAATAATAGAAGAAATTTATGTTGGGATATGTAGACCTCAGATCAATGGAATGGCATTAACAAAGAAGATAATGAGAAAAAGCCACTTTTAGATAAGTATGGAAGTTAATTATTAAGAATTTATTAAAAAATGCCACTTGCCCATAGAGTTGCAAAATTTTTCATCACTTTAACCTTTTACAACTTGGGGTATAAACATTATAAGAGAAGTGAGACCAAATTCTAATAGACATTGATACATTATGGTAGCCATATATTACTTCTCTAAATGGGTAAAAGCTTAATCTTTCAATAAATTAAGGGCAAGCTAGACAAAAAAGTTTATTAAAAGACAAATCATTTACAAATATGAGGTACACCATCAGGTGGTGATAAACAATGGTGTGTAGTTCCAAGGAGAGACCAAAGAACTTTTTACAAAATATTAAATCTAATATCACAAGTCATCCTCCCATAGACCACAAGCAAATGGAGCAGTTGAAGTAGCTAATAAGACTAAAATAAGTTTTGGCCAAAATAGTTGACATCTAGAAGGATTAGATAAAAAAAAATTGCCATTTACATTATAGGGCTATAGAACCACTATACGAACATCAACAAAAGCTACACCATATTTATTGGTATACAAAATGGAGGTAGTTTTACTAATTGAGATAAAAATAAAATCATTGTGAGTTTAATTGGAAGCCAAAATCCCTATAATATAATAAGGCATGGGATAGATATGAATAGTTATCCCTTTTAGATGAAAAAAGAAGGATAAAAGCTCTATATCATAACCAAGTGTACCAAAATAGAATAACTATGATCTTTAACAAGAAGATGAAAACACATGATATCAAAGAAAGGGATTTGGTACTTAAAGCTTTAAAGCCAAATAGACAAGACCCAATAGGCAAATTTAGACCAAAATTAGGAAGGTCCATTTATAGTTAAGAAAATGTTAAAGCATGATGTAGTTAAGCCATCCAACCAAGAAGGGAACAAATTTCGAGAACTATTAAATATGGATAGGTTAAAAAAGTATTATGTTAGAATTTGTGCTAATCATAATAAACAAAAATTTTGATATAATGATTGTGATTAATGTTTAATGCCTTTATGTAATGTTAATTTAATGTATGATTGTTAAAAAGTTTAATATTTAAGCAAATTTTGCAAAATTATGGATTTTTATTTTTTAGTAATTTTTCTCAGATATAAAGAAGATATTTGCATAGACATTATAAATATTTATATGAACATCATGACAATTTGTGTATACATCTAGAGAGACATACTAATAAGGTAACATGTATGGAATTGAAAAAGAAACATTTATTTCATCATCAATAATAAAAATAAAGCTACACTATTTAAATGACTCCTAAACACTATTAAAGACACTAAAACTATGCTAAAAACTAACCTAAGGCAAAAGAAAGGAATTAATAAGAACGAAAACTAAGCATGTTATTTGAGGAACAAACACTCAAGTTGCAATCATAAGATGCCCTCCTCTTATTCAGTTCATTCACTTAAAGATTATATGTCATATTGGTTGCTAGAATTATTACCTCTTCTTTCTTCAACATGTTAACCATTCTTATATAGGATAAGAAGGCAAAAATTTTGAAATCTCAAATAAAAATCTAAGACACTAGCAACCTATTTAAATAGGGAAATGTTTAGAAGGGGCTAGTGCCAATATTAACAACATAAATGCACTGAGGCATACCAACTAATCTCTTTAAGCCTCATTAACACAACACAATTTGCCCAAAAATTTAGCAACACACCGGTAAGCCTCTACCATGGATAAGTAAAATTAATGAGGTCATTAGTAATGCCCTACATGAATTAAATCCAAGCATTTATAGTATGGTGATGAACCCAAATTAGCCTTTGAGGGTAAATCCTAAGTTGATAGCCTTACAAATTTTCCTCGAGAGTAATAATGGGAAACTTTTCTTGAAGCTAAATCTATCTAAAAATCAAAAGTCAAGCTAAAATACCAAATAGGGAGAAAAAGAGAATAAAAATTTAGCAAAGAAAGAATACTTAAAGAATTAATATGCCTTAGTAAAGTGAGAAGTGTCCTTTCTAACTCGTCTAATCCTAGCAAAGTCTTACCAATATCATAGAGATGAGATTGTGACCTTTATGGGGTTAGCTTAATAACCATATGATAGTGTATTTGTCTTTACTAGAAGGAAAAACTAGTAGAATTAATAGATGAGGCAATAGACCAATATGTTCAACCTCCTCATATTAGGATTATCATACATCATCATAAATTTTCAATTATAAAAAGGCAAGAGGGATATTCTGAGCCAAAGTTAATAACTAGTTGTTTAAGATAAAGAACCTCTAATTCAAGGACAACAAAGCCATGGTTTCCCATAAAAGTCAGTGCCAATATTGCTTGAAACTTCTTAATTAAGAGGCATAGTTCTTGATAACCAAAATGAAGCACATGGTAATTAGGATCCCAAAACTTGGTAGCAATCTTAAGGAATGGAATATCTAACCTCATACGGGCTAAAAGCTTTAAAGAATCTAGGCTCATAACCTTAAGATCCTACCAATCATTATGCTTGTAATACTAGCCTCAAGTCTCTAGTAACATTTACAAATTTTTGGCCCCTTAAAGCTACTCAAATTACTCTTAACTTTAGAGTCTATACTAGGTGTTCCTTAGGTTTAAAAAGGGTAACTTTGTCTAATCACTTTACTTCCATATCACATGCATTAAACATTTTATTATAAGTCTAATTATGTGTTCAAAAGTTCAATGACATCTAAATCAACCCCTAAAATAACATCTAAAGGTTCTATATTAGTTTCACCACCTTAGTTACAAATTTGATGTACACATACCTCTAACAAGCACAAAATATCCCTTTTGTCCTTTCAAGGGGCTCTTTGCTCTTTAAAGATCCCTTTCACTTATCCCTCACACCTCCACATGTGCATTATCTTAAAAATCAAATAAAATTATATCAATATGCAAATTCAAAATTAGTTCCATAAGTTTGTGTTCAGGTGTCCTAGGAACTAATAAAAATTTTTACAACACAAGAATAAACTAAACATATCTCCACGGGTACAATTCACCTAAGAATGAATTCCTCTCTTTTCTTGGAATTGAGGCCCCAAAAATTAAAATTGACTGAGGAAAACTTGATTAGGGGTCTTAAGATTTCAGTTAGAGGTGAGGAAGTTAGGTTTTGTTGATGGTTAAAGCCAAAAAGGAGAAGAATTCTCCTTTGTCGATAATGTTGGCCAAAAGAGAAAAAGGGGAGAGAAAGAAGAAAGTGAATAGGGTCTTTGACCCATTCATTTGTTTGAATTTTATGTAAAGGAATGGATGGTGTAGATTAAGTCACTTGAATTTTATTAATGGTTACCTTTTTTTCCTTATTATTTAATTATATTATCTCTTTTTCTTTTTTCTTAATTTTTTATAAATTTATTTTAAGACTTTATCTTCCCAAAATAATTACTAGAATATTTCTTAATGTAGGGTCTTAAAGATTTTTTTGGGTCAATTTAATCATTTCTTGATAAAAAAATAATAATTCACTAAATCATTACTATTCAATCCAATTTGCTCTTAAAATTTTAATTTTCTCAATTTCCACATTCCTCAAATATAATTATCATTTCAATATTTTAGAGGCCTAAAAATACTATTTATGATGAAGATTATTGAATTCTAGGTCTTTTCAATGAAAACTATTGTAAAATGCGTAATGCCTTTTTGATAAAATGTTATTCATCAAACTAATATATCTCTTTTTATTTTTCAAATTTAACCCTCTAAATAACCTTATTTAAGGTTCAAATTTTAACCCCAACACACCTATTAATACTACCACACAATAATTGAAAAAAATATGAGTTAGGTCTCAAGAGTTACTATTCATGACCCAAAAAGTACTATTCATAGCCCCAAAAATTTTAAGATGTTACAACTCTTCCCCTTTTACAAGAATTTCATCCGTAAAATTATACCTATATCGAATAGTTATAAATATTATTGTCTTATCACCTCTTCGCTTTCCTAAGTGACTTTTTCCATATTATGGTGCCTTCATAAAACCTTTACTAATGGTATTATCTTATTTGTCAATTCCTTAACCTCTTATGCCAAAATGCTCATTTGTTCCTCCTCATAACTTAAATTTAAATCTACCTCAATTTCTTCAATTGATATAACATGAAAAGGGTTAAATATATATCATTTTAACATTGACACATGAAGTATGTCATGATTTGACTAAGTTCTAAAGGCAATGATAGTCAATATACAATTACTCCTACTCGCTCAAGTATCTCATACGGACCTATAAACTTAAGGCTTAGCTTACCCTTTTTACCAAATCAGAATACCTCCTTCCATGGAAACACTTTAAGAAATACATTATCATCTACTTGATACTCTATGTCTTTCCTTTTGAGATCAGCTTATTACTTTTGGTGATTCGAAGCCACACCTTTACTCTGTCTTTTATATCTCTCACTAATTTAAGTCTCATAAGCTTGTTGTCACTCAATTGGCTCTAACACAAAAGAGTTCTACACTTTTTTCCACAGAGAGATTCATATGGAGCCATATTGATACTTGACTAGTAGTTGTTATTATAAGCAAACTCCATCAAAGAGAGGTACTTATCCTAGATACCCTTGAAGTTAATTGCATAACTCCTTAACATATCTTCCAAAATATGAATTTCACAATTTAAATTAATTCAATCTACAGATTCCTATCCATTAATATTACTAAATGGTTATTAAAGATTACATGAATCACTCTCTCTAATTCCCTATTAGATTAAGGATGGAATGCTATGTTAAAATTAAGTCAAACTCCTAAGGTTGCATGTAACTTTTTCCAAAATCTTAATGTGAATCTTAGATCCTGATTCAATATGATAGAAAATGGAACACCATGTAATCTCACAATCTCATTGATGTATATTTTTCCCAACTTTTCTAAGGAATAATTAGTTCTCATAAGCAAGAAATGTGCTGACTTGGTAAGACTATCTATAATTACTTATACTAAGTCACACTTTCATTGAGTGAGTGGCAATCTACTTACAAAGTCCATGGTGACTTAATCCCACTTTCATTCAAGAATTTGTATAGGCTATAATAGTCTTGAGGGAACTTGATGTTCAACTTTAACTTCCTATATCTCTTTTTATACAATGCCACTAGTAATATGGCTTTAGGTCTTAGTATATCTTAGTACTATTTGGGTGCATGGCATAGGGTGATTTATGCATCTTATTAAGGATATCTTTGTCAACTCAAATTTGGCTTGTTGATAGTACTACCTAAAATAAATATGAAGTTCAAATATGATGTCAAATAGAGATTGTTAAAAGGTCTAAAAATCAAAAAATACAATTTAAGTATGGACCTTATTGCATAAAATTAAAAGTTAAGGTTGATTTGTAATGTTGCTCAAAGATATTTTTAATTAGAGATAGTGGAAAATGATGTAAAAATCCACTGACATGATAAAATAATAAAATAAAACATTTATGCGATTACATGGATAAGATAAAGCTAAGTATCATATTAAAGGCCATTAGATTTAGTAACATGTGCAAGGAAAGATGTTATAAATGCCTTTAATATAAAAGGAAGAGGAATAAATAAAAAAGAAGAAAATATTAATTCCATATGCTTCCACTAAACAAAATTTTCTTTGCTATATAGGAGATTAAGGTTGAGATTGTTGAAATGGTAAAAAAAAAATTTAAAAATTAGACCCCTCCTCCTCTTGATGGAATATGAGTAACAAAAAGAGGTGGGTTTTTTTAGTTTCTACCTATAGCCAAGAATCCTTGAATCTTTTATCCGTCTCTTTTAATTTGGATTAAATGTAAATGAGACCTACAATTCATTGAAACCTAATGCAAATTTTTGGTAAAATGATGTCAGAGATCATATGGGGAGCCACAATAGGAAAACAAAAGCTTAAGGTGCTACTATCCGTATCTATCATCTTCAGAATTTTTATAAGCTGACTGAAAGGGGGTTAATTTACCCTACTAAAGAAGAAAGTTATATTGTTAGGTTATAATAGAAGGAAATAAATTAATTTGATAGGATTAGAAGAGATATTGAGAAGGAGAAACCAAAATATTTTAGAATTGAGTAGAGAAAGAGGAAAGGGATCGAGACAATGGCTTTATTTTGATGGGAAGAAATAAAATTTTGGTGATGACTAGAATAAGTTGAGTTTATTATTTTTGATCAAGAAGAAATTACTTAAAATAGCTAGGGAAACTCATAGTTGAAGGAAATTAATAAGGAATTATAGAGAATCTCCTCTTGGTTTTTGAATTTATTACTAGAAAAGGTTTAGATGTTGTTACCATTAAGCTCCTAAAGCTAATGCATAAAGAAAGAGGGATGAATTGGAAAAGATAGAGGGCAAAAACCAAACACAAAAACAAATATTGTAGGTTTGTGCTTTTTCTTATCTTTAAAAAGTGTATAAAATTATTAAGAAGAATGTGAGAATGGTTATTTTCACTTTCTACTACTACAAGTGTTAAATAGATTGATGTAAAGGATGAAATAATTATTGTAGCCATGTAAATACTCATCTACTGCTTACTATTACAAGAAAGAAATCAATGAGCATAATTAGAAATAGAAATGTTAAACACTAATCTATTGGTATAAAATTTTGAGTAGGGTTTTCTCTTGCTAAAATTTATGGCGGTAGCAGTTGATCTTAATTCAAGTTATAGAATTCTTATGTTTAAATTTGCTAGTTGGTATGATCTTAGAGATTTTGATGCATATAGATTGTTTAAGGATATCTAAAACTATGCAAATTACAAGTATTAATGATCTTGATAATGTAATTAGGAATCAAAATATAAAAGGGAGCATTTAAAATGTTAGAATAAAGACATGGAAAACTTGAAAGCCAAATTTTACTTTGAGGCACATGAGAGAAGAACTGTTATTAGTTTTATTGGGAAATACAATAAGGTCTCATTGTGATAATGCCAAGGTGGTTAAGTAGAGTGGAGTTACATTTTTTCGTAGTGAAGTCATAGGTTTTTTTAAAATGGACATATTACTTAAACTTTAAATGATTTATATTTTAGAGTTACAATACAATACAATTTTTCACTCTTAGCTATGCAATTAATGTTCTATTTATATATATATATATATATATATATATATATATATACCTCTTGTTAGTTAAATAGATGATATAACTTGCTAAAGCATCTATTGCTTGCTTTTGATAGTCATACTATTACTTTTAACTATTGTACTTAAGTACTTTACTATTGAATAAGAAAATTCTAATGCTAATTAAAATCAGCATAGTCTCTAAAAGTAACCATCGTGCAGAATATGGATTACCTTAATTAAAATACACTAAGGGAATGGAAATTAAGTAATAGTTAATTTCGAAAAATTCAATCTTCATTTATTAAAAAGGTTTTAAATATGTAACAAAGAAGTTAAAGCATTTTAATTCCTCTACCTTAAGATTTTATTAATAGTTGAAGTGTGTTAATCTTTTTATTTTCGTTGAGATACGCAAGTTAGATAGGATGGTTAAGAATTAAAATAAATATTATAATGAACTATGGATGCTAACTGAAGTATTTTAAAAAATTATAACAATAATAATTTCGTGAACATTAAGTATTATTTTGTTCTTTTGTTATTGCTTGCTGCAATCAATAGGAATTTTGGAATATAAATTCTGAAGTTGTGAAAGGATCTTGAATTGGTCTTATAATTTGATAAGATCTACATGCTTAATGCTAAATTATATGTGTATATGGAAATAGAAAATCTAGGGATTATGCACATTTCCTTCTAGGCTGAATGGAGTAAATGTAATGAGGTAAATGTATGCATGCTTTGAATATGAGAAAATGTATATGTTTTTTGCATGGAGAATATATGTTTTGTGGTATAGGCATAGCATATGAGATGAAAGAGTGAGTTTTGACTAAAAAGTTATGTATGGCCAAATTAAGTTACTCGAAGGTACTTGAAGAATTTACTTGATCTCATATGCTTTATACATGTAATATGGTCAAAATTATAAGTTATGACTTAAGGCTTATTTATATGTGAACTTGGATAATCCTTAGGTGAACTTTAAGTATGGCCAAAACACTTAATTTGAAAGGCCAAAAGGTTTTTATTTATATTCTACACTTAGGAAATTGTAGAGCATTTTATATATGTATAACACGCATTAAAATGAGTAATCTATTAAATTACCACAAACCTTAGTAAAATCACTAGAGGCCAAATAGTATGCATGAAATATTTTATACTTATTTATGATTTTGCATGTGTAGTGCTATGTAGTGCCTTCACATAATGTGTATGCATGTTGGAAGTAAATATTAGTCTTCGTATGAATACTTTCTAGAATAGGGCCGAAAGGAAAGATAAGGTTAAAAAGGTATGTAGAAGCTTAAACCCTTTTGTTAATGCTTGAAAGTGTGCATAGATAAGAAATGATTTTGAGGTTAAGACATATATGAAACATGTGTAAAATACCATGATTAATAACTATTATAGTATATGAAAATGGACACTTTTTTATGATTAAGTGTTCGCATTTGAGTATGTGAAATCATGGCCTTCAAGAATCAACTAGCATATGGAATTAAATTGTGTTTTGGTAGAAGTATGGAAAAGAAAGCCTTTATGGCACCATATGTGATATGAATAGCTATATGGAAATGATGAAAAGTGTATAAACCCATTTCTACCTAGAATTCAAGATGGCCTTAGGATAGTTTTGTATTCCAAATAGTGGACACTAGCAAATTTTATTAGATGTATGCCCTAGAACTTATGTAATAGGGTTATATTCATGTGTTTAAACCTTGTGAATTAATGTAAAAGGCATTTCTCTTTATATCATGGTACTTTTACATATTACTTATAATTGTTTGCAATGTCTTAACCATGTTATAAAGTCCTCGGTATAAAATCATAGTGTAAAGGAAATCATGAAGTGTTTATGATGTTAAATTCTTATTGCATGCAAATGTGATATACCTAAATATCCCTAATCATAGTATTAACAAGATGGGATACTGTTAATGCAAATAGATCAACACATGTTATACTTCTTGATTAGATTAAGTAGTAGTTCTCACAAGCTATAAAGATAGAGATGCTTGGAGTTAACATGTGAAAGCTTACTTGGGAAGTAAGTACATCAAAAACCCACCATGAGATCTTCATATGGATATTTAATCTATGTTAGTGAAAGTATCTTATCATATCAGTGGTGTAAGTATCCTTAGACTTGAGATCACTAATTATCTTAAATATGTAGTGACATACTTTAACTCCAAAGATTTACTTCAAATAAGAAGTATACATAGCGAGATGCTTGGTATGGCATGACATATTTGAAGATAGGGTAGTAATCAGTAAAGGATTCACCACCCTAGATTATAATAGGGAGTTTATCTCACAGTTCTGACGAGTAATCTTTATTCAAGAATCTTTGACCAAAGGAAGTTACCATGTGTGAATGGGATTCACAAAGGGCATTTTTGGACTAAAGGTGAAATTATTAAAACAATATGTCAAGGGCTTAATTAGGCATACTTAGTTAAGCTTTAAGTTGACACAACTCCACACTTTAATCTAGAAGGGACAAAAGATGATAAAAAGAGTTTATTGCACTGTAACTGTATATAGAACTATTAAGTCAAACCACTTGACTTTCTAACACTTGGTTAGTCATGATGCATGACTAAATGCCTCTCTTAACTTGTATACAAGTGATATATTAATTAGTGAATAGATATTGATTCAATAAGATTGAATCTATAAAGTCCTAGTTTGACTAGGACTCTAATTCACTGTGTACTGCCAAGTTGTTCTAGAAGCCCATAGGGTCACACACATAAAAGGAGTTTAAGGAAGATTCAATGGTATTAAATGTTCTAATGATATGACATATTATTGAAAGATGAATTAAGAAGAAGAAATGAGCAAATGGGCTTGGCACCCACTTGCAAATGAAAAGTCCAAAAAATCAAGGTTTTTGGACTTGGGCCTTATTGAGTCCAAATTTTAATTTATTGCATCTAATTTTTTATAGTCTTTTAAAAGGTTTTAAAGGCCTTAAATTAGAGTAATTATTAATCCAAATGGGGCCTAGTAGTGCCACATATGATTAATGAAAGTGGGGCCAAAGCAAATTGCACATAAGCCTATTAAAAAGCTTATATGCATAGGATAGA
>CANXYI010600294.1:0-13456 GCA_948208565.1 Hura crepitans
CCGCGGGAGAGCGCGCGAGAGAGAGAGCAGGCGAGAATAAGGGAAAAGAAAGAGAGAGAGAAGGAGAGAATAAAGGAAAAGAATCTTCATCGATTTTCAAAAAGTGGTCCCAAAGGCTCTAGGGACGTCACAATTATAGGAAAGCAAAATGATGTGCTGTGCAATAGGACAAACATGCAATCAGCACCTTTACAATTCTGCTACTGGCTAAATTCCTTTAACTGCCGTAACTAACGTGGCAGAATTCCTTAATTACCCTTTTTACGTTTATATGTAACAGTGAATAGTACAGCCACCAGTCAGCTGGCAAATCTTTTCAGTGCATATAGAGATCAAAGATCCTAAATTGTGTATAATAAATTGTGTCTCACACATACGCACACATTATGGGTCCAGAAATGTGAACTAGAATGGTTGATACATCAACTTTATGTTGTGTGTTGAATTGAAAAGTGGTACTCATATGGACTTTTGAGTAGAGAAGTACAAATCATAGCTTACGGACATAGTCTTCTTATGAATGCATACTTTCATTGCAATAATATGTTGTTTTCTCAAACTTTCATTCAGATAATCACTTCATAACTTGGGTCCTAAGTCTCTTTGTTTCCATACAAGCTTCCTGTTTCTTCTCTCCCTTTCTCACCTTTCCTTCTGTAGGGCACAATTAATAGTTGCTTTCTGTTATCTATTAAGGATGTTTGAGCTTCTTTTCGACATAGCTGGCAAATTTATACATCAAAGGTCTCGTTTCATCTTTTTCAGGTATTCATCAGAACAACCTGTGCTACAGATTGCATTTCAGTACACAGTTGTTGTGCCCCCTGAAGAGCTGTCAAGTTCAGGATTGGTTTCAGCAAGTCGGTATGACATAATTGCTATCTTAGTTGGTATCTCGTTTGATATTAATGATCATGGAGTGGTATGAAATGATTTGTGGAATATTGGATACATGTATTGGTGCAGTTTTGGGGTTTACTTCTCCTTGAGTTCTTAGTCTTCTATGCAGTAAATGGTCTCTTGCTACCATTGCCAAAAATTAGTTCTGGGCTTATCCTTTTTTTCTTTCCCTGGATGCTTTGTAGAGGCAAGCATTCACTTAAACGACGATTAAGGATCAGAACTTTGCAATTTGGAGCTGCTCGAAATATCCATGAAATCTATGACAGTGTGGATCCTGAAGCCGTTCTGTCAGTACTTGTTCACAAGGTATCCTCTCCTATCTCTAATGAATACTAATATTTTATTTTCTTTGTTAAAAAAAAGAAAAAAAGGAGTTTGCGACCTTTAAGTTATCTAGAGCATATTCAGCTATTTAGCCAGATCCTACTTGCTAGTAAAGAAAAACAGATTGTTAAATAGTAAACGTACACAAATTCTTTTCTTTTATCTTCTTTTTCAAGTTCTGAGATGTTCTGAACATGGTTTCCTTGTTTTCTGTCCTAAATTTGGTTTTTTTTTATCACTCTTAAAGTATGAGAACAAGTAATTGCTTGCTAGTAAGATAAACTAATCTACTAGTACTTGGCATATGAGGATCAACTGAAGTGAGTGTAATTGCTTTTGGTTCCCCTGTTCTCCTCACTTCTCCTCTTTTGGAAATCATATTCAAGTGCTATATGGTCATGATTCTTTTTGTGCTCGTGTAGTTGTTGGGGATTATTGCTTAAGTAAGACTTATAGCTTGCCAATGGCATGAAGAAAGTGAGAACTAATATAACCAAATGAAGAGAATTTCAGATTATTGAGCTGAAAATCGTTCACAGCATGTCAAGATTTAGATGCTGTGGTCTGCTTCATAAAAGAATTAAGCAGGATTAAAGACGGCAAATATTTGTTATATTTAAATATTATTATATGTTGCTTTGTGATGGCTGTCAATTTTGTTACTTTATAGGTTATATTAGCCTCTTTGGAGCAAGGGGTTAGGGAGGGCAGGATATTGCTTCATGATTGGCTTGTAATCCTCACTGCTCAGTACAATGACGCCTATAAACTTATTCAGTTTAAAAATGGAAGTTCAGTAACTGGTCAGATTGATGTCGCATTCTCACAGTGCCCACAGCTGCAGCCCTTACCTCGCTTAGTTTTTGCTTTGCTTCGTAATCCTCTTCTCCGCTTTCACGAAGAAGGTGTTCACCCCGACTATCGGATCTATTTGCAATGCCTTTTCAGGTATATATGACATTTGCATTTGGTTTTTAAATAATGTTGTAATGGAAAAAAGGGAATTAATTTGCAAGAACTGAAAATGAAAATTATCTATGAGTTTTGATGGAAATAACGAGACTTGTCAGCAGTTGTCTGAATAAAACTCACTCCTGACTCCTGACATTCCCAAATTCTACCCCAGTCAATGCACACAAAAGAAAACCTTATAGGAAAAATGGAAAGAGGTTGGTTTGGTTGGTGGTTTACATTGTCAATACATAGTTTTGGCACACTTGGTGGGCTGTGGGATAAACTTCTGGCTGGATTTTGAAATATTTGTTGCTGAGATTATTGCCTAATATCTTATTTGTAATAGATGTGATCCAGTGGGCTATGCTTTTCCTTTTCTCCTTGCGTTATAACAGATAAAATGTTTGGCTTATAGTTATTTCCTTTTCGATTGGATTGTCCATTTTGTTGCTTTCATGTTGAAGTTAATCTGTAGACTAGTTTATTGCTTGGTTGTTTTTTTAACTTTTAACTAAAAGTTCTGTAGTCATACATGTTTTGAAATTTTAGGCTTCTACTATGTTATCATTTATGTTTTCATGCTAAGTTATGATCTTGAAAAGATGTTGCTATTCTCTTACAAGAAATTAACCCGACATCATTTCTCTTAATTTGTGGTGCAGTGCGCTGGAACCAAGTTCCCTTCATCGAGCTATATATCCAGTACTAATGTCTTATTCTACACCAGATAAACAAGCATATCCTCGCCATTCTCTGAGCCGAGCTGCTCTAATTACCAGTGGCAGTCCAATATTTTTCCTTGATGCATTGACAACTTTGATTGTATTCTACTCATCAACAGCAGATCCTACACTTCCTTTTCCTCCACCTCAGGATTGTAAGTTTGTCTTTATCATTTGTCACTGCTGTCAAGCAGAAGAAAAGTATTGTTGAAGGGAACGTCTTTTGCATTGCTTCTAAGGAAATACATCTTCTTCCCAGGTTTACTGAGGAGTACGATTAACAAATTGAAGCAGGACAGGAGTATCACTCCAAAGTTGATTTTTATCCGTGGAGGGCAGGATGATGCCTCTGTTTTTGAGAATTATCTGATTGAGGAACAGGATGTTGATGGTAACGGCTTCACAAGTGTTATGGGTTTTGTTTCTTTCCTCGAAGAAATCACCCAGAGTGTTATGGAATACATGAAATGAAGGACATATAACATAAACTGTTCATACTCAGTAAAGAGAAACGCTCATGCATGTATTGCAAGTCCTCAAATTGGGTACTACCGATTGTTTTGCTCAAAGCTAATTTCAACCGGTCAGGATTTTAAATTCTTACCATTGGAACCATGTGGTTGTCCGCATTGAATTTCCTTCCTCGAAGTTCCACACAGATCAGGTTTAGGAACACAGTTTACTCGTCGGATACTAAGTTTGCAGGCATTTGCATTTTGGTTACAACATCAACATGAGTGAATCAAACTGCGCTCTAGATTTGCCTTCGGGAATTAAACGGATCAGTGAGTTGGGAACCACAGATTTTTTTTTCCCTTTAATTTTAGCCAATGGGTGAAAGAAATGCACAAGAGTTTCGTGATGCAGATATTTGTCCTCCTATGGAACTGTATTGTTTATTTTGACAGTTGAATAAATACTCTCATTTATTTGCTCTTGCAGTAGGGTATAATTGCTTCCAATTGTGACTCGTTTTTAGTTGGTTAGCACATAGGTATTTCAATTGAAGTCGTTTCAGGTCTAACAAGCAGGAATTTGGTTCTGTTGAGTGATCAGGTTATTCCTTCTGCGGAGCAAATTTACCCTTTGAATTTTAATACAATAACAATGTCGGTCATTGATTAAAATGAGATATACTGTTTCTTAAATTAGTTGGCTGTGTTTATGATCGTTTATCTCTCGTAATGGCTTCTATAATGGCAGATTTACAATAGAGATATATTTGAATTCCAACTTCTTGTCCATATTGGTAGGCATGACATTGAAAATGATTTCATGTGGGTCATTAAATTCGAAGTGAAATCATAAAATACGGTAGAAACCATTAAAATTCAAACACGATTGAACTACCTCAAGACATTAACTCTTGCTTACTAATGTAAATTTCTATTAGGATAATTAATCATGTTTTATCTAAGGATTACAAAGTCTATTGAATCGGATCATTAGTAAACAATCAATTCAAATCGGCATATTAATGTCTCTATTCAAATTTTTTATTATTTGCTTAAATAATAAGCAGTCAAATCACCTATAGAAAATGGACTATTTGGGCTTTTTGACCTTTGCATTTTTTTTTTCTTTTGGCAACAAGATGGACTTTGGACTGTTCCACTTCACAAAAAGTGCACGTGAAAATACGGCAAAGGAATTAAGTATTCGATGGACGGGACCGACACCAATTATTCTATTTATTTAGTTTAATTCTTTTTTTCTTTCTTAATAAACTTGTTGTTATTATTATTGAAGTTAGTTAGTAGTTTTAAGTATTTAATGATGTAATAACACTCTTGACCTTCATCTTCTATTGCTGTTCTGTTCGAATCCGAAAAACTGTGCGCGTTGCTTATTAGGGTTTCTTCCCCATTTCTCTCCATAAGCAGAACAGATAATCTCCTGCTGTTTCTTCTTCGCTTTTCTACCTATCCTCTCGCGCGTAGCTTGTCCCCCGGTAACCCATTCTTTCTCTTCGTTTATCTTTCAATTCAAGTGCTCCTGTTTTCATACCTCTCCCTGTAATAATCTTTTAGGAGCCCGTTTTATTTATTTGCATTACATCTCGCTCTTTCATCTTATGCATTGATTTTAAGGAAATAATAAATTGGTTCAAATGTAGTTGCTTGGTGCTTATATTTTGCTGTTTTTGCTGATTTGGATGGTGCTCGGATCCTGCCGATTTTAATGGTTGACAGTAACTGTTTTCCTTTAGCTGAATAGGCCGAGAGCTGAAAATTTGAGAATTCGAGCTCTTCTAGGTAAATTTGTGTAGTGGGAGATCGAGAAAGTTACTGTGTGAAGTTAAATTGAATAGTTAAGTGAGTAACGGACAAAGATTTGGATTATTCGGACTTTTATTACTAACTCAGAAACTATTACGTATTAGCTTATATACAAAATGCGTTGGATAGTCCATTTGACTGCGCATTTTGTCGTATTTGATGATTAGGAGGGTATCATTTGGCCTGTGATGCAGTTCTAAAGGTCACTTTTGCACTTTAGTTCATGTATAGAGAGAGATAAGACGTGTTACATGTACTTTAATGCTTTGAGTTTTTCTCATGTAATCATTTACTGGTGCCTGGAGCTTCATATTGTTGTTTAAGCTAAGTGTTTTTCATCTGATGTTTATAAAGACTTTGGTCTTTTAAAAATTTGTTTTTAGAATCTTTTCAATCTCTTGATTGAAACTTACAGTTTTTTTTCGTTTCTTTTTTCTTCTTTTTGACTTTTTGCAAAGCTATAATTAGGTGTTTGCAAAATTCTAATACTTTGTACAGGCTTTGTAAAATAAAGATATATTGTCCTTCCCAATCTCATTCTTTATTGTCAATTTCTTGCTGGAAGGTGCACAGATTGGTACGTTTAGATTGGAACTCATTTCATTTTTGTGAGACTTTTTATGGCTTGGTTCTCCTTTTTGTTGCACCTGACCGTTTCCGTTTATAGCTGGCTGACTAATAAAAATAATCTTGGAGACATCTTTTTTGTAACTTGATGAGTCATGCTTGAAGCATTATGAATGGCTCGTTATGTTAGTTACTTAATTCTAATATTTTGCTTGATGTCTTTCCCAATTTTTTAATGGCTTTATATGTGTCCTGTGGAATGAAGCTAATTAATGCTTAAACTTGCCTCTCATTTTTTGGACAGAGGTCGTGTTCTGATTTCAAGAAGTTCTATTTTTTGATATTTTTGCACCACCATCATGAGCCTCATAATTGTCATTCAGAAATCTCTTTTACCTATCTCTATTAGAATTGCTACTAATATTATCGTTAGACCTTGGAAGACTTTCACATTGCAAACCACCTTGAGTCTTATCTCATCACATGGATTCTATTGAGATTCATATTCAGCAACTCCTTTTGGCCTTTTTTATTTTTTTCCTCCTTTCAATATGTGTCTACTTCTTCCCATGAATTCTTCTGGCCTCTGTGCCTTTCACAGTTTCCCTGCAAGCTTGATTACTTAGATACATAAGATGCCAAGGGCCAAGGGGAATGTGTCAGTTGAACCTGAAAGTTCAGTTGATTCTGATGAGAAGGTCGATCTAGATGAAGATGAAGATCCTGAAGAGGTGATGGATGAAGAGGTTGAGTATGAAGAAGTAGAAGAAGAAGTAGAAGAGGAGGAGGAAGTAACAGAGGTGGAAGAAGAGGAGGAAGAGGACAATTCTAATAATTTTGATGAAACCAGAGCCCATAAAAGTGTTGTAGATGACGAAACAAATTGTAAGGTAGAAGATGAGGATGAAAGGGAAAAACAAACTGAACTTCTTGCTCGTCCTCCTCATGGTTCTGAAGTATATGTTGGTGGCATTCCTCATGATATATCTGAGGAAGACTTGAGATTTTTTTGCGAGTCTGTTGGAGAAGTCACAGAGGTAAGCACTGCCCCTATTTATACAGAGTATTGCTTTCGTATTTATGTGAAGGTGAATATTGCAACAATCTATGTTTTTGATAACAGGTTCGACTGATGAAAGCCAAAGATTCAAAAGAGAACAAGGGCTTTGCATTTGTGACCTTTAGAAGTGTGGATTTGGCTTCTAAAGCCATTGATAAATTGAATAATGCTGAATTCAAGGTGCATGTTCTTTTTGTGAATCATATCTATGCTACCTATTCCTTATGTGAAGAGATGACATTGCATGAGTTGTGTGACCTAAGCAGCAGCTGGTACAATTTATGCATAACCAAAAATTTGGGAAAACATTCTTGAGACTTCAATTCAATTGTCTGTTTCCTGCAGTTGGTTTTATCCCCGTGTTCAAATTTGTAATTTTTCTGCTGTTTTTGCTGAATGTCATTTTACTAAATTGTCTTGCCCAGGGTAAAAAAATTAAATGTTCAACATCCCAAGCAAAGCATCGGCTGTTCATTGGCAATATTCCTAGAAGCTGGGGAGAGGAAGATCTGAGGAAGGTTGTGACAGTGGTTGGACCTGGGGTCACTGGTGTGCAATTGGTTAAGGTTAGTGTGTCATTATAGCTGTTAGTCTTTTAGACATCTATTTGTTTTTTTTTTTCCAGTCATATTCTAGTCTTCTGGGTTTTTGTGTAACTGTTCTCTGCTGCTGGCAGCATTTTTATTTTCTATAATTAAACTTTCTTTGTCTGTGATATTTGGACCCAGGATATGAAGACAAGTAACAACAGGGGGTTTGCTTTCATTGAATATTATAATAATGCTTGTGCTGAGTATTCACGGCAGAAGATGATGAATCCAAAGTTTAAGCTAGGTGATAATGCTCCTACTATCAGTTGGGCTGATTCAAAGAATGGCGATTCCTCTGCTTCTTCCCAGGTATAAGAAGAAAGGATCTTTAATAGTTTTATTTTGTTTGCGCCTAGTAGGTGTGTTTTGGGAGACGGAATATGAATAGTTTATTACTCCATTTTTTGCAATTAGCGGTTGCTCTCAAAACTTTGTTCAGCACCTTACTAGGCTTATTTTCACCACTGCACAAGTCAGTGGCCTCCATCTGCTTCTTCGGCGGCATTGCTAAAATCTTTAATTTTCTAATTTTTCATTTATAGCCAATGATTAGTTTGTGTGAACTTGTTAGGATAATCCTAACAATTAGAATCATGAGCTAGTACTAGCAAAAAATTAAGAGAGAAGGAGAAGATAGAGAGAAGAATAGCAGCAGAAGAAGAATAAAGGTTGAGAGGAGGGAGAGAGAACATAGATAGAGGAAAGAGAAATTGATTGATTCTATAAAGATGGTGGTCCCAGAGAGAGATGTTATATATATAAGCTGGAGAGTATGAGCTGTGCATAATGCCAAGGAAGCATGTGCAGTAGGCCCTGAATATTCTCTTTGCTAGCAAAGAAAAGCTATAAAATAACTATTTGTTTTAACTAACTTTCACCAGTAATTACTACTTTACCCTTCTTCCCGATTTACCCTTTTTCTTCTATACGTAGCAATACCCCCCCCTGAAGAAAATTCTTGTCCCCAAGAATTGAAAAAAACTAGAAATTGGGTCTGAATGAAAGGGGCATCTTCCTAGGAGGCTTCAACTGCCATTTGATCAGCAGTTGCTGAATGTGGCTATCTCCCCTTAAAATTGTTCTGCTGTTGAGAATCTTCTCCAGATGTAACAAGAATTCTCCATCAACCAAAGGAGGTAGGATAGACACAGGAGTCATATTATCAACCACCTTTTTCTTGAGCAATGAAACATGGAAAACTGGATGGATTCGACAACCTTTAGGGAGTTGGAGCTTGTTAGCTACTTTACCAATTCTCTCAATCACCTGATAAGGTCCATAATATCTAGCACAGAGCTTATCTAATTTCCGTATAGCCAATGAGGACAGCCTACAGGGCTAAAGCTTCAAATAAACGTAGTCACCAATGGCAAATTCCATTTCAGTTCTGCCTTTGTCTGCAAATTGTTTCATTTTGTTTTTAGACAGATGCCAGTTGTTCCTTCAAGTAGTTGGTCATGGAGTCGCTAGCTTGTAAAACATCTTCTACAGTAGCTACACTGCTCACTGTAGTAGGAATTGTAGGTAATGAAGGGGAAATCCATAATTAACTTGGAAGGGACTCGTGTTAATTGCACTATGATAGCCGGTATCGTACTAGAATTCTTCTAAATTCAACTAGTTTGCCCACTGCTTGAGTGTATGAAAACTCATGCATCTTAAGTACGTTTCTAAGCACCTGTGTAATCTTTCAGACTACCCATTCGTTTGTGGGTGATATGTAGAACTGAAAAGTAGCTTTGTTTCCAACAATTTCATTAATTCTTACCAAATTGACCCATAAAAACCTTATCTTTGTCGGAGGTGATGGAATAGGGCATACCATGAAGCTTGTGAACAGAGTTAAGGAATGATTGGGCCACAGTTACTGCATTGAAGGGATGTGTAAATGGCACAAAATGGGCCATCTTAGTGAATCTGTCAATCATCGCTAGCACAGTGTCGAACTTGTTGGACTTAGGTAGCTTTTCTATGAAGTCCATGGAAATTTCTTTTCATGCTTGAGCAGGATTGGAAGTGGTTGCAGCAGACCAGGAGTGGCCACTGATTCCCCTTTACACCTTTTACATGTGTCACATTGGAGCACCCAAGTAGCTACATACTTTAGGCCAATAAAAATTGGTTGTAACCAAGTCATGGTGTCTCTAATGCCAAAGTGACCACCCACCGTAGAGTCCTAACAGACAGCAATGAGGTTTTGTCTTAGAGTTGTAGTAGAGCCAATGTAGATCCTATCTTTATATTGCTGAATGCCCCCAACTAGAGATTGATTAGGCCAAGTACGATCAACAAAAATGGCAGCAATGAGCTTTTGAACAAGTCTCTCCAACATAGGAATGAAGTACCTCTTGTATTCCAGTGGGAATTATGGTAGAAACAGCCATGAATGTACGAGTCTTCAAATTGCCTGGATGAGGAATTGGCTACTCAGTTATCAACTCTCTTCTTATATTGAATGACATAATCCAACCTCAATAATTTGGATATTCCCTTCTGTTGAATCTGAGTGCGCAATCTCTGTTATAAGAGGTGCTTGATGCTTTCCTGATCTTTTGTTGTGATGAAAGGAACTTGTTCAAGGTAGTGCCTCCATCGAGAAACAACAAAGACAATGGCCATAAGCTTGCTTTCATACGCTGAAGCCTTTTGATTTCTAGGACTCAAAGGCTTAGAAAAGGAAGATAACGGTCTTCCTTCTTGCATTAAAATTGCCCCCAAACCTGTATTGCTAGCATCCGTCTCAATCAAAAATGGTTTGTGAAAATTGCATAGAGCAAGAATGGGGGCTTGGGTAATGAAGACCTTAAGGTTGTCAAAGGCTGTTTGTGCCGTAGAATTCTAGTGAAATTGGTCTTTTTTAAGGAGCTTCGTAAGAGGTTTGGAAATTAGACCTTAGCCTTTGATGAAATGATGCTGGGGCATTGGTAAGCCAAAAGGCATTACCAAGAAGTTATAGTACCCTTCCATGAGTTCGAAAGGCTGTTTTATGGATGTTTGCTAACTTCTGGTGATAACCGGATCTGTAGTCTATCTTAGAGAAGATGACAACCCCATGTAGCTTATCTAAGAGGTCTTCAATGATGGAAGTTGGGAACTTGTCTTTACAGTTTGCTTGTTCAATTCTATAGTCAATGCAAAACCTCCAAGTTCCATCTTTCTTCTTCACAAGTAGTACCGGAGAGGCATAGGGGCTAGTACTTGGCTGAATTATATTGTTGGAAAGTATTTCTTGAACCAGGACTTCAATCTCAGGTTTCTGATGATGGGAGTACCTGTATGGTCTAACATTAACAGGTCCAAAATTGGGCTTTAGAGGGATTGCATGATCACGATCTCTAGAAGGTGGTAGGGTTCTTGGTGTCTGAAAAATGTGTCTTTACTTCTGTATCAGCTGCTGTAAGTGGGTCATAGGAGGAATTACTAGAACCTTAGCAGGGACTAGCTGTTCTGGCGATATGTGTAACAAGATCTTGGATGTGATGCCTTTCCATCCATTGCTGGCCATCTTGTTTAAGGATTTAGCGAATATCATTTTTAGGGACATGTGCTCCTCCAAACCCTTGAGGACCTTCCTTTTGAACACTTAAAGTATTAGCAGAAAAATCAAAAATTACCAAGGAGTGGTATTTCATCTAGTCCACTCCCAAAATAAGGTCATACCACCCAAGCTTAAGTACCCTTTTATCAAAACTAAAACCTTGTGCCTTGCATTGACCAGCTGAACTCAGTGCATTTGCTAGAAAGAGTGTCCCTCCATCAACCGCTATGACAGAGATAGCTTTGTTGGAAATATTTAGTGATATTTTAGGCAGATTTTTAGTGATATTAGGTTTCCTAAATTAGTGATATTATTTCATGTCTTAATATTCCCTAAATAGAGAGGAATTAATAGTTTCTTAGTTGAAAAAGAATTTCTATTTTATTAGGCTTGTAACCTATATTTAAAGAGGTTGAATTTTAATCAATAAAACAATCACAGAGTTTAAAAAGAAATTCTAAGAGATCAGGTTTTCTTTCTAACGAGTCACAAGGTGTGCAACTCCCTTTGACGAGTTCAAATGTACAAGCTCTCTTTGACGAGCTTGATTTATCACCCAGTGTTCTGATCCATAGTATGAGACCACAACAATTGCTATCAAAGCCAAACGCTATGGGCAATGACATCAATTCTAGATATCAGAAGAACGTTCCATCAAGGAATCGATGATAGACGCTAAGATTTCGGCAATGGAACAACGATTGATTGAGCATATCACTCAAGTACTTCGGGATCAATTGCAAGGTTTGCTAATTGGGGTCTCAAAGTCTATGACAAATGGGAGTGATGCTAGTAGCGCTACTATGCCAACTATAGGCCAGGCTATTGTCTATTTCCAAGGGAGGCAGCGCAGCATCTTTACCACTAGCAGACCAGAACCAGCCAACGACTACGGGTGCCACCCTTGTGATAGTGTTGCAGTACACAAAGCTAGACTTCCCCATTTGTGATGGAACTGAGGGCTGATTTGGGCCCACAAATGTGAGCATTTTTTGAAAACCAATAGTTGAATGAGGTAGACAAGGTTGGATTGGTGGGTTTTCACTTGTTCGAAGAAGCCAATCCACGGTTTTATCAACTTAAATGGGCTCAAGGAACAGTGGTGTTGAGCAACAAGCTAGAGCAATTATTGGCTGAAACTCTTAATTTGTTTCAAAATTTAACATGTTTGTCACCTATTCATATTTGTAATCATTGCTTGAAGTAGTATGATAAATGCCTAAGATGATTCTGAGTTTGAGGACAAGTTCTTTTTGCCGGAGGGGAGAAATGTGAGGAATATTTAGAGATATTTTAGGCAGATTTTTAGTAATATTAGGACTCCTAAATTAGTGATATTATTTCCTATTTTAATATTCCCTAAATAGAGAGGAATTAATAGTTTTCTAGTTGAAAAAAATTTTCTATTTTATTAGGCTTTTAACCTCTATTTAAAAAGGTTGAATTTTAATCAATAAAACAAGTAGAAAGTTAAATAAAAATTCTAAGAGATTGGGTTCTCTCTAACAACTCCCAAGGTACACAACTCCCTTTGACGAATTTGAAGATACAAGCTCTCTTTGACGAGCTTCATTTATTGCCCAGTGTTCTAATCCATTGTATGGGACCACAACAAGCTTGAACCTGACTTAAGGGCAATTTCAATTGCTTGGCCAATTTGTAATCCACAAAGCTACGAGTGCTGCCATTTTCAATAAGGATCTTGATATCTTTATTGCCTACTAATCCTCTCAATTTGATTGTGTTATCACTAAGCCTCCCTCCACTGCATTCAATGAGACACCGATATGTTTGGTTCTGTCATTAATCTCCTGGTCTTTCCTTTCTAGCCAATCTTCCTCCTTTGCTTCTTCATCTTCAATTGTTTGCAAGGCCATCCAACTTCTTGGTAGCACACTGATGACCCTTGAAATATTTTTTCCCGCACTTATAACAAGTTCTAGCTAAGGAAGTGGTTTAGTCTCCCCATGAGGTTTAAATGTTGGTGAAATTGTAGAGGTAGCAATAGGAGGCTGGGTTGGCTTTTGAAATTGGTAGTGGTAGTAGCTTGCCAATGACAATTTTCTGAATCAATTTTCTCAATGAATCCTTTCATTGAGAGTCTTTCCCTTAAATAGGGAATAAATTTGATTATACATTCCTAATTATCAGCTAGAAGATTATCCTAAAAATGGAAAACTATATACTCCTTAATTGTTAGTATGGTCATTATATCTTTGTAATTACTATTTTCTTTCTGCAATGAGCAGCAATATGGCCATATTCTTTACAGCTATAACACTGAATTTTGCTCATATCCCGACCCTTTCCTGTTCCTTGAGCTGCAAAGGCAACTGTGACAGCATTCTCTGATTTGAAAGCGCTTTGTGTAAGAAGACGTTCTTCACGCAGCAATTCACCAAAACAAATGTCTAAGGATGGTGAAGGTTCTCGACTCATTAAATTGGAGCGAACAGCCTCAAACTCAGATCTCAATTTCATCAAAAATTGATCTCTCTTGCTTTGGTCATGAATTTCTT
>CANXYI010600322.1:0-10765 GCA_948208565.1 Hura crepitans
ACATGAATTGAAAGTTATATGTGTATGTCATATACAACACGAGATTTTAAAAATACCTACATATTTGAATGAAATGGATATATTAAGTTAAACATACTAATTAAAGAAAGGATTTATAATAAGCATGATAATTAAATCGAATATGTAGCATCTTGTACCCGAACTAATATGTTGGTTGTGTATAAGAGTGGAGATGGTGCATTAAGGATGAAGCATTCTAGGGCCCTAAAGATGGTCGAACCCACCTATCCATCACTAGATATCAATGAAGGATATCTAACTCACATAGATGTGGTAGCAAGTGGAGCTCATATGCCTAGACCTATGAAAAGCATTGTCAGAATCAAAGAAAAGGGGAATTAAGAAACAATGGACAAAATTCATGAAAAAGCACTCACTAGAACACTTGAGATAAAGCCCTAAACAAATCAATAGCTTTTCTTCATACAAATTGCCATGTCTAGGCTTCTGTACATCTAGCCCAATAGAGAACAACATTAGTTCCAGTAATTAATGCCCTCAATGTGCTCTAACATAGGTAAAAAGCTCTAGCTCACATTGCCATTAGCATTAGCAAATAATGTGGTCCCTAGAAAGTACAAGATGAAGCAGTGAGCATACTAATCCATCTCAGGTTAACTGGAAGGAGCAGTATTAGCCCACTACTCATACAATTTAGTGCATCAGATGCTACCTAAGTGATCTTAAGGCATAAACCCAAGTAAACTCCTCACTTCCTGAAGACAAAAGTAGGGAAGCGGTAACTGGTGTCAAATGTAATCGCTCGCCTAGTACATGGCACTCCTGTGATGAATGCCTAGTCAAATGGGGTAATGGTTAGCTCTCCAAATGACATGTGAAAGGTGTGCATCGTGTCGATCCACCTATCCATCAAAACTTTGAGTGGTTAGAGGTCCCTATGAAAGTCCCCTATAATAAGATGGTCAATGACTATCTCGAATTCGATCACTCTAATAGGATCCTTCACTAGAATAAGCTTCACCGAATACCACTGCTAGAGATAAGACAAGGTGCCTTACTTTTGAGGCATGTTTACAAAGAAAGATAAGTACTTAATAAAATACTAAATATTGACACTAAGGCACAAAATATGTCTGCATAGACTTAAATTGCAAGCAAAAGGAGTTCGCATGGACTAATAATAGGTAAGCCTCAAACAATATCCGCATGGACTTATGCACAGAGACCAAGGTCAGCCTAGTCTATATGTACTATCACAAAGTCAAAAAGCTCCAGTAACATAGAACAAGTAAAATACATATAAGGAGCAAAAATTCTCAAAAAAGATCCATATGGACCTATAAAAACATAAGAAAGTAGTTCCCAAGGACTACAAAATAGCATAATAGTTGTCTGCATGGACTATCTACCCTATCACATGCAAAGAGGCTCAAGAGGATATCTTAACAACTTTAGAAGTTTTGACTAGGGGATAGGTTTTCATAGACCAAGTATGCCCTAGCCAAACTAGGACTGCACAAACTTATCGAACCAGACAGCAACATAACAATAAGAAGATAAAGGAAAAACAATCCAAAATCATAATAAACACATGAGAAAGGGAAGAAATGAACTTAGGGGTAAACTTCAACACATGCATGATGGGCTAAGTCGACTAGAATCAGTGTCAAGGTGTCGTTCATCGAGGTAGCATTCCATGGACTATTGACCAACAAAGAGGGCATAAAACCCTCTAAAATAGGCATAGAGATGTCCTCCACCTAAAGAGAAGGTGGAGGGGAAGAAATGGTGATTGGTAGTAGCAACAACACTGCCAGAGTCTTGCTAATAGTCATAATATTACTGAAAGTTGATGAGGATAAACCAGAACTATGCGAGAAGGCCATTTGCACATGTTGACAGAGAGAGAATTGAGAGAAAAGATGAAAAGAAAGTGCAAAAAATGCAAAAGAATAGGAAAGGGTCGATGGTTTTCATTTTGTCGTGACTAGTCTGCACGGATTTCAAGTTTCATGTCTATACGGATTAATCTTTTGGCCCATTCTACATTAGCCCATTGTCCACACGAATTACCTTAACAGACCCTTAATTTCATCTGTATGGACCAATTTGACAACCTATCCTTTCACCCATCTCTAGACTATATATATCATCCTCACGGACCCGTACTACATTTACACGAACTAAGGTAAATGGAATCAGATGAAAATTTAACCTAAACATGAGAATATAAGGAAAATTAGTTTGTTGAAAAACTATATAGGTCATTTTTAGTCAATAATTCTAAATATGTTTTTTTGACCAAGCAAATTGATTTTGGGCCAATGCTCACCACCATCAATAGCTAAAATGGGCTAATAAATTTATTTTATTTAGTTTTTTCAACTAATAAAATGAATTTAACCAATCATTAAATTAGATTTTTCATTTTCACATAAGCTTAAACGAGCTAACCTAACTTTTTTTTTTTAATTTTACCCTTTGCTTTGGCTAAAATCCATATGTTTTTATAGGTATAAACATTTCTCTATCATTTAGAAGATGTTTTCAAAGTTAAAAAAATGTGTTATTTAGCTAGAAACAAAATAGGTAAAAAATGGTCAATCTATTTAGTTTGCTTTCAAAATGATAGATTCGGCCTTCATTTTCAAATCTTTCTAGTGACATTCAATTGTTTTCAACAAAACATCTTCAATTAACTCAGATGAGATGTTATTTTATCATTAAAAGTTGTCATATCATGATTCGATGGAGTGTAATCAGTTTTCAAATCCATCTTAATTAATTATTTCAAACATCAAAACACCTCTTTCATACTTTTTTAGCTAGCAAATTAACAAAAAATAAGATTCATTAAAGGTGCAGCATGCCAATAAAGCTAAAAATTAGGGGAATTATCTTAAAGAAATAGGGCCTACCTGCTTAATGCATCAACCTTAAAAGGAGCAACAACACATAACTTCTTTCTTCTGTTAAAGGTTTTCAAAATCCTCTTCCTTAGCATCTCTTGCTTCATAGATAACTTTGAGCCAATCCTTGAAATTTTAACTCTTTCTAGCTTTGTTTGAATAAGGACAACCTTGAAAAAGTGGAGTTTACTTGCCTTCAGCATCAACTCCCATCCATCAAGAAAGGGATGCTAGCAACAACTCTTTGCTCAATATCTTTATTTTCTTTTGAATTCAGCTACATGCCAAGTCAAAATATTATCTCTTCTTTAAATTCAACTTTATGTTAATTTGACATTCTTATTCCTTTCATATGGACTAACACATCAATCCATCAATTACCTTTTGGATTTAGCTACATACTAATTCATATTGTAAAATCAACTTTCAAAATTTTCTTAAGCAATGGATTTAGCTATACGCTAATTCATCATTATCATGCATTTCTTTTCCTCATATTCAACTACATGTTAATCCAACCACTACAACAATAACACATCAACTTTATCTCTTTGGATTCAGCTCCATGCTAATTTGACAAACATTCCAGTCACTCTAAAACTCCAATACCATGAAACTTCATCCATAGTTAATGAAAGTTAGGTACGCAATCACAAACTTGTCATGTTGAATAAATAATTTTATTTCTTTTACATGATTTGGTTCAATACCTAATCCAACTCTCTTGGGTTCAGCCTAACAAGAAAATCCAACTCTCTTGGGTTCAACCTAATAAGCAAATCCAACTCTATTAGGTTTAGCCTAACAAGCAAATCCACTTAGTCAAACTTTGTCATTTAGATCGCCTTATGCAGACATCTGTATTTAATATAGCCTTACACTAGGTAAGTATTTCAATTTTACTTTGTTGTGAACTATTTCAATTTATGCATTTCCATAGCACACACCAAAGTGGGGGTAACTATAAATGCCTTACCCTTTTGGCCTATGATAATAGCTGGAGACAGGCTGAAAGCAAGAATGCAAACAACTTGGGAACCTAGTCCACATGGACTAACATGGCATAGGTCCATTCGAACATGATGCCATAAGGTCCGTATTAATCAATTAAGATTCCACTGGCCCAAGGCTTATGTTTCACCCAGACAAAACCAAGCCCATGTCTGCACGGACTAACACAAACCTGGCCTAAAGCCCATGGACTGATAGGAGAACCCATATTCTAGGTCCATATGGACTAAGTAGCCTTAGTTCACACGGACTTGTTAATGGAAAGCTTCCAGGAGTAAGAGCTTCCTATTCAAACTCTATCTCCAATCTTAGAAAGATTCTAACTCTTTTAGATGGGAGAGCCATCCTTAAACCTATAAATACCCCTCTTGGGTATGAGAAATAGGAGGCAATTTGAAAGTTGAAATCCCCAAAATTTTGAGAGTCCAGGAGAGGACTTCAACATAGGATTCGCATTACTAGATTTTTAACCCACACTAAAAATACAATTCTTTCCTAAAACCTTACAATCTTGTGTTGTTGCTTAAGAGTTTCTTCACAAGGTAAGATTTAAGGCCTCTTATTGTGTATATAACATGCATTCATACTATTTATATAGACCCATGATCTCCTATGATTAGTCATAAGTGAGGTGATTCTAGAGAATCCCTATATTAATCATAGGAGTAGGTCATTATTTTGAACTATTTATTATGTATAATTGACCATTTGCATGTTGTGATCATTCTATTGTTTTAACTCTAAATGCAAAGACTTATCTTGTGGCATGTTCACATTTGTATGGACTAAATATATTGATATATGTGTAACCTAATGTCTATGTGGACTTTTATTACACACTGTTTTAATTATTTGTTTACATATTATGCATCGTATTTGCCATGTTGATGTATTTATATGATGTTATACCACATGATTATTGTATAAACATCATTGGCATGATAAAGCTGACATATGGTCTACACGGATGGTTATATTTTATGTATATTTATTCTAGTTTGTAGTCCATATAGACTCCCTTTTACAAGGAATGTAGTTTATACGTATAGTTATATTTTATGTATATTTGTTCTGGTTTGTAGTTCGCACGGACTCCTTTTCATAAGGAACATAGTTCATATGAATGATCATGTCGTATGTGTATTCATGCTATTTTGTAGTTTGCACGAACTCCCTCTCATAAGGACCTTAGTTCGTATGGACATATGCTTGCAATCCTAGTCCCTATAAATATATGTATCTATTTATATGTTCTCTATGATAAATAAATTTTAGTTTTCCCAATGATAATTTCTTTTAAGCATGTATCATGATTCATCCATATTTATACCAAATACTTTCTTATAAGTTTATCCTTCCTTCAGGTCCTCATGAACTATTATTTGTTGTTTCTGACCCATTCCTTGAGTTGTTTGCAAGTGACTATTCTAGCTAAATAGGAGGTTTGGATGGACCTAACCTTTCTAATGTATAGCAGTCCGTATGAACATATACTAGAGCATTATCAAGTCTGCATGGATTTGACAATGTGAAGATAGGACCTATTATATGTCTTATATTATCTCATTTAGTCTTTTACCCTTTTAAATTCTCTTGATTCTTTGGGTTGTAAATAGGTAGTTTAATAACTTGTTTTACACACCAAAATCCTAACCTCACATCAACGGTTTTGTACCTAATTAATTGGTGTTTTCATAATAAACGGTTTTGAGTTTTCTTTAATAAAAGTTACATAAAAAATGTATTTTAATAAAGTCTAGTCTCTTAGAGATGAGAGTTGGGCAATTACTCCCAATTCCTATGGAATTATAGGTAATTATTAGGTTAAACCACAACTAACAAATGACTCGATTTCTAGATGTTAATACGTCCTTTTGCTTGTTGTATATTTCAATATTGCAATTTACTCTCTTTATGTGAAAAGGTAACATAAATGCTTTAATTATAATGCCTGCCTGCATGAAATGGAATTTGATAAATGTTAAAATATAAAGGAAGGCATATTATAAGGGCATTAATAAGATTTGATTTTGAACCTTTTATGGGCAAAAGATTAGTGGTCCTAATGTAGAGGTAGGTGACGACTCAAAACACAAACTGCTTTTGTCCTTAGTAAAGTACAATAAATCTACAATATGTATAAGATCATCTAATTTTCATTATTCTTTTTAATTATTTTTTTCTTGTTCATATAAGAAAATTATTTTTAGCTCTAACTTATTTGCAATCTTTTAATATTAATTTATTGTATTTGTAGGGAATATGGACATGTGTGATTGGTGGGACTTAATCAATTATGTTGTGGTTTCATGACTTTCCTATATAATTTACTTGTTATTTGCCTATTGTTGCTAGTAAATCTAACATATTATGGCTGTGATTTCATATAGCTATAACGGATAGTTTATGATGTAACTGAGATGGAGAGCTTCCATAATGTCAAGTAGCTGTTGAATGAGTTTGGCATATATTTAAGTAGAAGTGTTTACAAACTTTTAGTTGGAAATAATTGTGATTTAGTTCAAAAAGTAATATTGTAGTTTATGTTTACTATTACTTTTTCTTTTGTATAATTTATTTATTAATATCAAATTTGAGATTATTGTTTGTATAATACATCATATTTTTGATTATTAGGACATTTTGATTATATGTTTGTAATTATTTTTTTAAATTTTAAATCATAAATAATTTTATTTTTTTGAATTTTAAAAATTTTAGGGATGGACATGTTGTCGATAATTTAAAAAAAATTATTTATTTTAAATTTGTGATGGATTTGCATGAAATTTTCATCAAATATAAAAGAAAAAACAAGGAATGATGGGATTAAAAAAATATTTGTGAGATGATATTTTAGTCCACAACGGATATCATATTTGGATGGATACAATCCATCTCACGAAATCCCCATGATGATTTACAAATGGATTCTAATTCTTCATGGGTGTGTCGTCAATAATTTATTTGTGATGAATTTTAAATTATTGGCTATAGTTTTATCTGTCATAGTTTTTAATTTTTTTAGTGAATTGGTATATATATTTGAGAATTTTTCGTGCTTTTATAAAACATGTATTGTTTATATTTATTTATAGTTAAAAATTGAAAATATCATTATCTTAATCATAAAATTTGATCTAATGGTTTGAATAATCGATTAAAATGGCTAAATTTATGATTCACAATTTTTAAATAATAAAAAAAACATATAGATCAATTGACTAACCATGCACACTCCTAACTAAAATGCATATTCAAAATTACTTTGATTCTTAACTATTAGTAATTTTGAAATAATGTTTAAAGCATTTTTTATTCATTTTTTAATTATTAGCAGTTTCTTTCTTTCTTTTTTTTAACCCATGTTAATTCACAAAGTAAATACCAATTTGAATTGTTTGAGTTAATAAACTTATCTACTTAAGGATTTTGATTTTAAATTACATATATATTCTTTTGACTATGCAAAATTACATGTGTACATATACATTTACGATTTCCTAATGTTTAACTCCTTTAAAATTGAAATGAGTGCTTAGATAATTCTTCAGTAAAACACATTTTTAGACCTTAAATTTTTACATTTTTTATGTTAAGTTCTTATATTAAAAATTATTTATATTAGGTCCTTTTAATTTAATTACATTAAGTCCTCATTTGCTAAAGATTGGGTTGAACACTTAATTAAAAGTAGTCTGATCAAATTTGTTTTTTGTATCCCATTAGATGAATTAATTAAAAAAGTCATATCAAATACGGGTGACTTATGTTCTTTAAAAATGACAAAATTTAATCGAAATCACCTAAAAAACTCTCAATAATTGTCTTCAATTAAAAGTTGGAGCAATAATAGCAATTATTGGACACTTGAATTCCAATCATATAGTTGGTGGAGCTAGGGGTCTTCCAATATTTCTGTGTCATTTTTGGACTTATGTGAGTAAAATGCAAAAAAATTTCTATCAATATTATTAAATAGGGAATTAATGTGATCAAAATTAAAAGTGTAAGGACTAATTATAGAAAATATTTAATACAAAGATCCAATATAGAAAAATGCAAAAATTTTGTGATATGAAAATGCATTTTGTTTATTTTTTAAATTTACATCAACATGTATTGTATTAAACATAGACAAATAAATGTATCTAAATATACTAAAAAGTTAAATATGGTTTTTTTAAATTAATACCATGTTTAAGTAAAAGAACTAATTTTATTTAAAGATTTAAAAAAGAGTTCAGAAATAATTTTAAATGACTAGTAAAAAAGAGAACAAAACAGTAGTTCAAGTACCACCTTTTTTTTTTAGAATTTTTTTTCCATTGATTGTATCTAAAATGTTTGCATCTTCCACATTTTATTTTGATTTTAGTTTTCCATGCTTCATTGATTCTTCTCTTCTTATGTCTTCTTGGTCTTATTCTTCCAAAATGCAATAACATAAGTTTCTCCTTAACATTAGTAGATATGTTCCATGTGCTTTACTCGGGAATTAGATATAGTATTCTTTAATAAGTTGCTAATATTATATCTTTGGCATAGTAAGTTGAGCAGTATATAAGCTTCAAGTGTTTCTCATTCACTATATAACACCTGTAAAACCTGACTTTATGAATAGTACTTCTTGGGTTAAAGTAGTGAGCCCTATTAAAGTGACCTAAAGAGGGGTACTAGTCATGAAATATCAAAGGGCAAAATAAGGCATTAAACAAAAGAATAAAAGTAGCCACTAAACCAGAAAATTCCTTTACATCGATATCTAGTGGAATATGACCTTAGATTGAGCTTTGATATAAAAAGGTCGAGATATGCTTAAACTGATCTGAAAATAGCATATGCTAAAGGTCAAAAATTTTAACTATTCTAATGCTAAAGGAATCATAATTTTTTTGCCATCAATAAGTATTTTTTATGGAATTTCTTATTTACGCGATTGAAAAGTTAAGCATGTATCATTTATCTTTTTGGAACAAACTTCAAGTAGGTGCTTAATTATGAAATTCTATAATTTTTGGTGTCTTAAGAAGTAATTTTGGTGATCATAAAGTTTGAGCAAAAAATTTTAAAGATTTAAAGAAAACTATTAAAAAAACCAATCATTGGATTATTACATGGCAAAATTGTGGCCATCCATGTGTTTAATATATAAAGGTGAGCTTATGTGAGTGTAACACATAAGATAACTCATTCATCTTCTTCTTCCTCTAGCCAAGGCTAACATCACCCACCATTAAAGGCCGTTTCCCCATTTTTTTTATCAAATACCCCAAAAATACACGGGAAACCCCCGAAAATTATACTCAAATTAATCCTCATCACATCTAGTTTCTTATTTTGCCATTTATTATGTGAGAAAAGGGATTTTTTGTGGAAAAAGAGAAGAAATGAAAGTTAGGGTTTTGAAAATAAATAAGCAAGGTAAGCATATTTTTGGGATTATAATATTTTTCTATGATATTATAAGTGCTTGATATTATGGTACAGGTGTTATTTTTGAGTTTTGATTCGTGTATAATTTTTTATGAATTTTTATAACCAAATACCTATTATGGAACTTAGACAAAGATGGAGAGAGGCAAACTAATGGCAAAGAGAAGCAGTAAAGTGGTATTCGGAACATCGAGAAATCTCTCTATAAATATATTCAATAAAATATGTGTACACATTAATTATTTGTGCATTTTTAGTTTGAAAACCTATTATGGAAGTTATAGTTTTAGTAGTTTATATTGTCCAAAAATAACATTGATGGCATAATAAGGTTTGACATATGCTAAATAAGTGAAAATATTAGTGTATGGATAAAATGTATACTTAGTTGTATATTATGTAATAAAAGGGCAAAAAGGTAATTTTGAATAATATCTATAAAATATTTATAATTGACCTACATTTGGATAATAATTATGTTAGAATAATGTTTTTTTTAGAAAAGAAATGCATTATATTGAAAATGTGGTACTTTATATGCATAAAGTGTGTATTCATTTTGTGTGTGCATGTGTTGATTGCATGTGTAATCTAATGAAACATAAGTTACATTATATGTACAATTGGGATGTCAATTATGATTTTGGAATATGAGTCCTCAAATGAGAATTATGTATGGAACATAATGGTATCAATAAGGTAAAGAAAGATACGAATGTGATTACGTGTCTTGTAATAAGAGCATGTAATGTAAAAGTCATATAATATAAAATGTCAAAAGCCCATATGTGTTAGACAATCTACTGGATAGGTTGATCGGTCAACTAGGAAATTAGCAGTTGCTAGGTATTTGGTATTATTTTTATGTGGGTACGGCCATCGTTAGGTCTATTTGGGTTATCACACATACATATATCATATATTGTTATAACCTTTTATACATTTACATATTATGATTATTTATGTAGGTGCAGTTATCGGTAGGTCCGACAGAACCACTACATATAATTCATGTGGGTACAGCCACATGGAGGTTTAATAGGATCACTACACATTATTGATAACTCATCATGCTGGTGTTATAGCCGTTAGATCCAAAATGTGGGCCACTGTACACCGTGATCCCAATGTTCAGTACTAGGATTCATATTTGTCAAATATGAGCTATTTGGCTAGTTAATTGGTTAAGTAATGGAAATTACATGTAATATATATATATATACATATATATATATATATATATACATATATATATATATACATATATATATATATACATACATATATATATATATACATATATATATATATATATATATATATACATATATATATATACATAGATATATATATATACATATATATATACATATATATATATATATATACATATATACATATATATGTATATATGTATATATATATAT
>CANXYI010600456.1:0-14817 GCA_948208565.1 Hura crepitans
ACTTTAATTCCATATTTTTCCTAACATACAAGTTATGTTTCAATTAAATTCACTTATGGTAGGCTCCATGTAATGTTGAAGCCACTCTAGAACCATTGAATCCATCTTCCTCCACCTTTAACCACCATTTCCACAACTTCCATAATAGGTTCCAACTTTGAAAATTCTTACAAAATCATACACAAACCTAAATTGAAATCTCTTTTTAGGGTTGATATGTAAACCTCATATACTCTTTAAGAAAAATATAAAACCTTGAAAAGAATCACTTACTCATCAATTTGACACTATTCATCAAGTGCTCATAAATCTATTTCCAGACATCCTTTTCCTATTCTAACAATTGGAACAACTTCAGAATATCATGGACATTTAGAACTACACAAGACTTATGTGTTTTTGGGATGGGAGAAGAGAGAAAAAAGTGAAAAATGGTGGCTTCCATGGCAAGTAATGGCATCTTTCATTTCTGGGAGGAGGAAGGAGATGACTTGTTTTCCATTCTACCATACACACATGTCTCCTTAGGTGTATAAACAAAGTGGATGGGCACGATTGCCCCATGTGTCAATCGGACTGCCTAAATTAATCCTATTTTGCTTTAAACTTTGAAAATTCAAAATAATTTTTATAGACCTCCAAAAATCATACCTCTATTTCCAAAAATCCTTGATTAAATTTATTAAGGGTCTCTCAAAATTTCAGCCCAAAACTCCCCCGGGAACTAGGGTTACTATTCACCCTATGCCATTTTAATCTTCAAAAATTCATAAAATATTCTTTGGACCTTTAAAAATATTCAATTCAATTTTAAAAATCCTCGCTTAGTGCCACTAAAGCCCACATAAAACTTCAGGTCAAAATTCAATAGTTAACTTTTTGACAATATTCACCTTCCAGAATAAAATATTTAGAAAAAACATTAAACGACCTCAGAAAGTTAAAATTCCTTCTCCATCATACTCATTGGGATTTTTAGGCTTCAAGATATGATATTTTTGGGTCCGTTCGAGCACTTCTCGGAGCTGTCCCAACACAACCTCATTTTATCTCCTTATACACTAGTTCTTGACCCGAAATGATTTATTAGTTCTTCTAAATTTTTAAATTCATTCATTTTACCTATTTTCAAGCCCATCAAAGTTTTATGACCAATATGTTAGTCATTAGACTCGTAATGATGCCCCACACTGCAAGGAACATCACTCAGGCCTAGAAAGGTACTGTTCATGAAACCTTAGCTTACGAGTTTTACAAGTCTTCCCCTCTTAAGAAATTTCATCCTCAAAATTTCCTATGGTTATATGGTTGGTCAATTTCACATTCCTTTATTAAAATTTTATTCTTTTCTCTTTCTATGTGAGCGAGAGCTTCGCATCTCTATGTATCAAATCTTATACAAGTATACCTCTTACTCTTTACTTAGTAAATTTTCCTTTTCTAGATTTCTCTCAAGGTAAGGGAAATTCCCTTAATATACTTTTTAATGCTATCACATTTCATTCCATCATTCTATAATCATTAAAGAAAATGTGAGACTGAATACTTCTACTACTTCTTCTATTTCCACACTCTATTCCAAGTGATAGCACCAAGCACTACAATAGTGTCCTTACATATCCACCTTATGTCAATCTCCATTACTTCATTCACACTGTTTGCACTATCTCATTATAGAATACAAATCTATAATACTACCTCGATATTACAAAGTAAGATTTCTAATTAACATTCTTGCAGTAACCTTTCTTAGTCAACTTTCCTCTAGTACATTTAAAGGCTAAGTTATACTCTTTTTCTTCTTATTTATCAACATTATCCTCAGTTCACTTTATCCTAATCTCATCTCAACTAATTTCTTTGCTCATCGCACATGGAGGCCTTATTATTCTTCTTTCATCACTTTGTTCCAATTAATTTCTTTACTCACACTTCCATTTCCTTTAATGTCTCAAAATACTTTAGTCTTTAAATTCCTCTTAGATGCCTAATTGTTTTTCTTCTTCATATATCTTACGGAGGTTATTTATCCACTAACCATTCGATTCACTTCCCTTCTTAAGTTTTAAAGAGGTAGAGTAACTATCTATATTCATCATGAATCATTAATATCTTTCATCACTTCATTCCCACTATAACCTTATAGGGTCTATGCCTTAACATCTAAATCCTTTCCTATACTTACTCATTAGTATTAGCACTAGCTTCCATCCTCTCTTTACTCAAAATTTCTATATCATTCTCTTTCTATTGCCATCACATTGTTCTTTTCTCTTTCATCACTCTATCAAGTCCATTCAATATCAAGGCTATTATCATGCCATGCTCCATTTTCAAAACACGTGTAGAGTTTTTACCATAAGAAAATCATGTTATGTATAATGCAGTTATGCAAATGGCAAGATGCAACCTAAGCTACATAATACAATGCCCGGCCCCGGTAAGAAAATGTATTAAGGAAAAAACAATAGCCCATATCCTCAGGGACCTAGATAACCAAATCTTATCCTCAATCCTGTCATAACTCTCACACTATAATGTATCCTATGATTCATTTGCTAACCATTAATGTCTCACTTCTATTACACTTTTAACTTCATCAGCTCTACCTTCTTGCTTAACTCATATATTTCTATTGCTCTTTAATCCAGTTATCCTAGGCTTGAGTCCCATAACTTCTATACCTTTCACATGCTTATAACAACTTCTTTAAACATACTTCAAACTATAGGCAACTAAATTTCCTTATTCATAAGCTACTTAATTTTCTTTTTCCTGAGTTCTGAAGACATTCAATCTCATTAGGTATAACATATTAGTCATTCTTTTTTCTTTGATAACTCTTGATCTAGCTCTACCCTTTCCATCTCCTAAAGTTCTTTCAGCTTTCTTTTGTTCTTTTCATTCACTTCCTTATAACATCATTTGTCTCCCAATAGATACTTTAGTTTTAAAAAAAAGTATACTATCTTTTCATTACTTCTTACCAATTCTTCATTCTCACTATTAAAATGGTTTGCACCTTTCCTTTCTTATCAGGAACCTCATTCACCTGATAATCAACTTATAATTATCTTACAATCATCATACAATACACAAAGGCACTATACTTTTTTCTTTTGAATGCTCTTATTCTCAATCTACTTAAATAACCATACCATCTCTTTGTACCATCCACAGAGCCTAATATTCCTCTGTTAGGGCATTGTTGCCCTTCCATGGCTTCATTAACAACATTAACAAACTCAAATTAGGAGGAAGAGGATTATACAAGTTATAGTACCATTACTTTAGCCCACAATTTTCTTTTCTAAGAAGTTCACATAGTTATCTCATCAATTGGTTATCAACAATCTTTGTTTATTAGTAGTGTAATGATTATCCGTATCCCAAAATTCCTAAGGCACTTATGCATTACTATCCAAAACTACTAAAACCTATTATGTTAACACTAAATGTAACACCCCTTGCCTATTTCCGAAGAAAACAGGCAAAATGTGCTACTTCCTATGAGGTCACCCATCATTGGATTTTCCTAGGGGCCCTTTATTTAACTTCTACTTAGGTTTCTCCTGTGTAGTCTAAAAATTTTAGTTAATAGTTCTAGTGATCTAAGGTAAACCTACTAGGCATACAACACTCATACACTTGAGCTTATAGTCAAATACCAGCCTAGGCTGCGATTACAGTTAGAAGCTCGTTCCATACTAACAATAGGATAACATATTCACTGTATAGCTACCATACCATCCCACTAACCATAGTAACATGCACAAGTGCCTCTATCTATTGAAATATCATATCTAATCAGACAATATCATACCTATTTAGTTGTCGATTGCACTGCTGATCGTCTACATCGTATCTTTTCAATCTACCACCTGCGCATCAAACACCCAATATGCTAAATATGCACTCAGTGGTGAATTTAACCAATCATACCATGTATCACTATCACATACAGGCACACAAGAATTTACTAATAGCATCTATTTATAATTTCCCAATCTTTCTATTTAGGCTTTCAGTTATGATCATTCGTTAATTGAATCATATTAACATTCCACCAATTTATGTGTTCTTACCACGCCTAATTCATATGACCAGTATTGGTTAACCATATATTCATATTCTTTTCTAATCAATCTCAGTCATTCAACTCTATTCATTATGTTTACGTGTATAGGATACTTCCTACTTTATTTGCATTAGATAATTTACCTTTATAACTTATTTCCCTAAGCATGTTTTCCTCTTAATTCACCATTTCATATGACTTTTACTTCCTTTAGGAATTTTACTAAAGTTACATAAATTATTCAATTTCTCCCTTTACAACTTATCCTTTATTCCTAATAGGTTTATTCATTGATTATCTCACTTCTGGCAACAAACTTTTCATTCCCTTGTTACTATCTTTTAAGTCTATTCAATTTCTTTAATTTATCTATTTATACCCACAAGGTTCAGGAAGAACTCCTAACCACTGGATAATAGGAATCACAACATGCAGTGGCCCCTATTTTGGACCTCAATAGATGCACCTACCTAGTCCGATAACCGAATAAAAGATAAAGCTGTATAGTGGCCCACATTTTAGACCTCGATATTTGTACACACCTTTTGCTTGATAGTAGGGATCAATTTCGAAGAACCTCCCAATACCGAAAGGGGATAGCAGGGATCAACCCCATGGGATCTCCCAATATCCTAATATAATTAGCATAGGTAAGATGCCTAGTGAATAGCACGGATCAGCCCCATGGAACCTCTCAATATCCATAAATGTGTAATAGGGATCAACCGTAAGCCTCCCAATACCTAGAGTGTGCAAGCTCAAATCAATTCTCAGCAGCTACACACACTATAGACAGGCTAAAATCCATACAAACTCAGCCTCCAGCAGCTACTAATCCCTAGTTGACCGATCAACCTATCCAGTGTATAAACAACCATAAATCCTAAGATTCCCTTTTCAATTATCTTTCACAACCATTAAATTCATTATCTGGTTCATCCATAATAAAAGACATTATCCTTAACAGTCATTTTACCTCATTTATTAGTTAGATTCCAATTAATATCCTTTTAGTTTCATCTCATTATCATGTTTTCAACTTTAGTTCCATTCCTGTCATTAATTTCATATAATTGTCTTTTGGCTTCTTTCATAACTAATTCTAATTCTCCTATATTGCAAACATATACCCAATTTACCTTATTTTCATGAGTCCCAACATATTATATTCCATAGATTTTATGTTATGTAATTCCTGCATTACCTTACCATAACTTGATTCTTAGATCTAGTAATTTACTCTTTTTGTTACTATATTCATAAAAATATTTATTTTCTATACAGTCTGATAATTTGCTTAATTTAATTTTGGGGAATTCTTCATAAGGATTTCACCATACACATGCCTCTTTGATCTCTACTAATTAAAATCTCTTTTTTATAATCCCCAGGACACAAATTGCTCATACATTACTTCCTTCAAGTTCTGACCATACATTATTTATGCTTTAATAATTTCTTATTTCATCTTATAATTTTATTCCTTTAATTTATTATTAATTGTGCAGTTCTCCAATCCATTCTTATTATAATTAAATCCAACTAATCATTTTTCCACCTTATCAAATATTTATTCTAATTATTTTTGAGGTAATAGGACACAAATATCAATTTATTTTCTTAGATCATATTTTTCAGTCAGTTATAGGTCATCATAATTTCCTAGATAGTTATAGGTCTTGTTTACGTAACAGTCACTATACATTTAGTAACTTTTCTCACAAACCTTCTAATTCACTTCATTATCCTACCTCACCAACTCCTTATATCCTAACACACTTTACCCTATCAACATTGCATTTATCTTAGTATACGAATCCATTATTTTAAACTCTGATATCTTAAACAACATTTCTTAATTAAGTTTATGTTCTTTCATCTAATAGTTATTATTTCACTTATGACATACCATGTTTTCACACATCCATCTTACATACACCATTCATACAACATACTTTACTAATTCCTTCCACATAGCCATATCATTTCTTATTCATTCCATGTCACTCACATGTCATACATTATATTGCCATCCTAACCTCACATGCCTTCATGCCAAACATACATACCCATGCCATGGTATACATGACATATACCTAGTCATGCATGTAAACCATACATACACATCTTTTCTACATCCAATTCACATCCATAACATCTTATCTCCTTAAATTACACCTCTTAACATACATTTCACATACACACACACATAAACACCTATGCAAACACAACTTCCATACGTATACCTAAACTTCAATTCCACATTTTTCCTAGCATACAAGTTATGTTTTAGTTAAATTTACTTACAGTGGGCTCCCTATCATGTTGAAATGACTCTAGAACCATTGAATTCATCTTCCTCCACCTTTAACTGCCATTTCCACAACTTCCATAATAGGTTCCAACTTTGAAAATTAATACAAAATCATAAATAGCCCTAAATTGAAATCTCTTTTTAGGGATGATATGTGCACCTCAAATACTCTTAAAGAAAAATATAAAACCTTGAAAAGAATCACTTACACATCATTTTGGCACTATTCATCAAGTGCTTATAAATCAATTTTTGGACATCCTTTTCCTATTTTGTCAATTGGAACAGCTTCAAAATATCATAGAGGTTTAGAAACATATAAGACTTATGTGTTTTTGGGATGGGAGAAGAGAGAAAGAAGTGAAAAATGGTGGCTTCCATGTCTAGAATGGCATCGGCCATTTATGGGAAAAGGAAGGAGATGACTTCTTTTCCATTCTATCCTTGAACACACATGTCCCCTTAGGTGTATGAGCAAAGTGGATGGCCACGATTGGGCCATGTGTCAATCGAACGGCCCAAATTAATCATATTTTACTTTAAAGTTTGAAAATTCAAAATAATTTCAATAAACCTCCAAAAATCATACCTCTAATTCAAAAAATCCTTGATTAAATTCATTAAGGGTCCCTCAAAATTTTAGCCCAAAACTCCCCCAGGAACTAGGGTTACTATTCACCCTATGCCATTTTAATCTTCAGAAATTCATAAAATATTCTCTAGACCTCTAAAAATATTCAATTCAATTTTAAAAATCCTTGCTTAATGTCACTAAGGCCCACATAAATTTTTAGGTCAAAATTCAATAGTGGACTTTTTGATACTATTCACCCATCAGAATAAAATATTCAAAAAAATATTAAACAACCTCAAAAAATTAAAATTCCTTTTCCATTATACTCATTGAAATTTTTGAGGTTCAAGGTATGATATTTTTTGATTCATCTGGGCACTTCCCAAAGCAGTCCTGGCATAACCTCATTTTATCTCCTCATATACTAGTTCTTTACTCAAAATGATTTATTGGTTCTGCTAAATTTTTAAATTCATTTGTTTTACCCATTTTTAGGTCTGTCAAAGTTTTATGACCAATATGCCAGTCATTAGACTCATAACGATGCCCCGAACTGCAGGGAACATCACTTAGGCCTAGAAGGTACTATTCATGAAACCTTGGCTTACGAGCCTTATAGGTACACATCGGAGTTCATTCCTAGTGATGAGGAGAACTGCAAAAGGTTAGAGAAGGGCCTCAATGTTGAATTAAGGATGCATATTTCTACCTCTAAAATCAAAGACTTTTCTGAGCTAGTAGCTGTGGTGTATGACATGGAGGATATGGTATAGGAGAAGAGAAGTTGTTCTATAGAAAGAGACCTTTCACGGCGGGTCAGACTAGCTCAACCCTAGAGGGGCAAGAGATAGGAACTTCCAGCCTAGTCAATAATCCCAGAGATAGTTGAGGCAGCAGTCTTAAAGGCAGGCTCCATGCCAGAGGTTTGGTCAGGCTTTTCCTCCTAGGCCTCGACCACCTCCATCATAGCAGGCCTCCAATGCTCCGGTGTCTATAGCTAGAAGTGCACCTCCTACATATGGGAGTTGCTAGAAGAGACACTAGAGCCAGTGTTGGCAGTACAGATTAAGGGAGTGCTTTATATGCGGAGCCAGAGGCCACTTCCAGAGGGATTGTCCTTAAAGGCAATTAGAGGTGGCACAGACCTAAGCATCAACTGTAGTAGGACCTAGTAGACCACTGAGACAATAGAGGTAGGACTAACCAAGTACCAGTCAGAGGACCAGGTTAGAGGCTAGAGCTCTAGCACAACAGTATGCTATCTATGCTTAGGAAGAAGTAAAAGCCCCAGACGTCATTGTTGTTACTTTTCTTTTATTTGATGCACTAGTATTAGCTTTAATTGGTCTTAGATTGACACACTTTTGCATTTGCACCACACAAGCCCAAGATAGGGGACTTGAGCTAGAACCTATAGACTTAGATATCTGAGTGAGTAACCTGATTGGACAAAGTGTGATAGTGAATATAGCTTGTAGACATTGTCCTCTGATAATTTATGTTCTGACTTTTCCAATAGACCTGATAGAACTTTCCTTTCATGAGTTTGATGTCATACTAGGTATAGACTGACTATTAGAGCATAAAGTAGTGATTGACTATGAAAAGAAAAGGTTGAGTCTACAGACCCCAGATGGGCAAGAGGTGATAGTTATGGGCAAAAAAGACTACTTATCTAACATCATTTCAGCTATTATAGCCAAGTAACTCATTTAGAAGGGATGTGAGGCATTCTTAGCTTCTATGGTAGATAAGAGTGTTATGACTCCTAATCTTAATCAGATACCCATTATGTCTGAGCTCCCTAATGTGTTTCCAGATGAGTTACTAGGATTGGCTCCACATTAGAAGTTAGACTTCAAGATTGAAACATATCCTAGCATGAATCCAGTATCCATTACACTGTACAGGATGGCAGCAGCAAAGTTAAAGGAGTTGAAAGTGCAGTTGTAGGAACTGTTACATAAAGGCTTCATCCAGCCTAGTGTTTCCCCTTAGGGAGTACCTATACTATTTATGAAGAAGAAAGATGGGTCACTCTGGTTGTGCATAGATTATAGGCAACTGAATAAAGTCACAGTCAACAATAAATATCCATTACCTAGGATTGATGACCTCTTTGACTAGTTACGGGGTGCTAACATCTTTTCCAAGAAGGATCTGAGGTTAGGATATCACTAGTTATGGATCAAAGAGACTGACATCCCTAAGATTACCTTCAAAACTCAATATGGGCATTATGAGTTCTTAGTGATACCATTTGGGCTCACTAATGCCCCGTAGCCTTTTATAGATCTGATAAATTAGATCTTCAAACCATACTTGGATCAATTTGTCGTGGTGTTTGTTGATGACATCTTGGTGTACTCCAGAACTTGAGAGGAACATGAACAATGCCTTATGATTGTGTTGTAAACTTTGAGAGAGAGGCAGTTGTATGCTAAGTTGAGCAAGTGCTAGTTTTGGTTGGAAGAAGTAGCTTTCTTAGGTCATATTACCTCAATAGAGGGTATTAGAGTAGACCCGAGCAAGGTTAAAGCTGTGTTAGAGTGGAATCCTCCTAAGAATGTAACTGAGATTCGTAGTGTCCTAGGATTGGTAGGATACTATCAGAGCTTTGTGAAAGGCTTTTCGATGATTACAGCTTCATTGACATGGTTCATAAGGAAGGATGTAATTTTTAAGTAGGATGATAAGTGTCAGCTAGCTTTGACAGATTGAAGAGATGTTAACAGAGGCTTCTATCCTCACCTAGCTAGAATAGGGAAAGAGTTTGTGATATATGGTGATGCCTCGCTCAATGGACTTAGTTATGTATTGATGCAGGGAGGCAAGGTGATTGCATATGCCTCTAGGCAGTTGAAGCCATACGAGAAGAATTATCCCACACACGATTTAGAATTGGCTACAATTGTGTTTGCATTAAAGGTGTGGAGACAATACTTGTATAGAGAAAGGTGTTACATCTACACCAATCATAAAAGTCTAAAGTATTTGCCCACATAGAGGGAGCTAAATCTGAGACAATGGTGATGGATAGAGTTAATCAAGGATTATAATTGCTTGATTGACTACCATCCAAGAAAGGCAAACGTAGTAATGGGTGCCTTAAGCAGGAAGCTTATTGCCACCTTAAAGCTTATGCATGCCCAAGTAGAGTACATAGCAGAAGATGTAGTTTTGGTTAAGATACAAATTAAATCTGACTTTAGGCAGCAAATAAAGAAAGCTCAGACAAGAGATGAATAGATATTGCAAACTATAAGTAAAGTTAAAAAGGGGAAGGTGACAAGATTTGAGTTAAGTGATGATAGAAGCTTATAATATCATAATAGACTGTGTGTGCCAAAAATGGATGGACTAAGAGTGCAAATCTTGAAAGAGGCGCATGAGGCTCCATTTTCCATGCATCTAGGAAGTACGAAGATGTATCTTAGGCTGAAACCTTATTACTGGTGGTCAAGAATGAAGCGAGAAGTAGCAGAATATATGGCCAAATGTTTAACTTGTTAGCAAGTGAAAGCAGAACACCAAGTTCCTTCTAGTTTGTTACATCTAATAGCAATTCTAGAATGGAAATGGGAGAAGATCATCATCGATTTTGTAATAGGGTTGCCACTAACCAGAAGCAAGTGTGATGCTGTATGGGTGATAATGGATAGGTTGACAAAGACAACTCACTTCATACCAGTGAGAATGGATTACTCTCTAGAGAAGCTATCTAGATTATACATTGATGAGATCATATGGTTACATGGAGTAGCAGTGGCCATAATCTCTAATCGAGACCCAAGGTTTACTTTCAAGTTTTAGAAGAAGTTACAGGAGGCATTGGGCACTCGATTGATGTATGGCATATCATTTCATCCTTAGACGGATGGACAATCGGAATAGGTGATGCAATGTTGGAAGACATGCTTCATAGTTGTGCAACAGAGTTTAGAGGTAATTGGGATCATTACCTATCATTGGATAAGTTTTCATACAACAACAGCCACCAAGCCAACTTAGGAATGGCACCTTATAAAGCTTTATATTGTATAAGGTGTAAGACTTCTCTTTATTAGAGTGAAGTGGGAGAAAGTGAGATTGTTGGACTTGATTTGATCAGAGATGCAGAGGGGAAAGTTAAAATCATAAGAGAGAGATTAAAAGCTGCTTCAGATCAACATAAGTCATATGCTGACTTGAAAAGGTAAGACATTGAGTATAAAGTTGGTGATCGAGTGTTCTTAAAAGTGTCACCGTGGAAGAATATGCTTAGATTTGGTAAGAAAGGGAAACTTAGTCCCAAATTCATTGGAACTTACAAGATCACAGAATGAGTGGGACCCTTGGCGTATAGGTTAGCATTACCACCAATAAATCATTTAAAAATTTGGCAGAACCAATAAATCATTTCGGGTCAGGAACTAGTGAATAGGGAGGTAAAATGAGGTTATGTAGGGATAGTCTTGAGATATGCCCAGATGGACCCAAAAATACCATACCTTTAACCTAAACAATTCCAATGAACATTATAGAGAAGGAATTTTAATTTTCTGAGGTCGTTTGATATTTTTTTATTATTTTTATTTTAGAGAGTGAATAGTGCCCAAAAGTCAATAGTGGAATTTTGACTTAAAATTTTATGCGGGCTTTAGTGACACTAATTGAGGATTTTTAAAATAGAAATGAGTAATTTTAAAGGTCCAAAGAAATTTCTATGAATTTCTAAAGTTTAAAAAGAAAATGAGAGAAAATGAATCGTTATATCGCCACGTGTCGTGATATGAGCCATCCACCTACCCTTATATAATGGCCCCCATTTATGTAAACCAACTTTATCTCCCCCATTTCCCTTCTTTGGCCGATGCCATTCCCAAAGCTCCCTCTCCACCATTTTTGTTTTCTCTCTCTTCCGATACTTACCCCAAAAATCACAATAAACATATGGATTAGGCCCTTCATGACCTCTAGAATCTAATCCAAGTGAGAGAATTGAAATATTTGGCTTAAAAAGAGAGATTTGCAACCTTGGTGAATAGTGTCAATTTTTAGAGTAAGTGTTTTTACTTCAATTTTTATTTTTGTTTTAGGTAGTTTAGAGTATTTTAAGAAGTTCTATGGTTTTAGATTTCCATTTGAAGCTATATAGAATTTTTAAGGATTTTTTTAAGTCCAATTTGTGTGTGTTTATAGCAAAAAGAAGCCATTGAAAGAGAGCAAGTTTCTAGAACTTAAAGTGGTGGGGAAAAGGGTGTTTTCACACCCTAGGTATGTGGAATAGAGTCAATTTGTGTATGTCATACGGTTTGGTATGAAAAATGCATGTTCATGTGTATAAAAATGCTAAATTTTAGTGTTAGGCATGGCTTTGATGTAAAATAATGATATGATTATGTTAATGATGTCAAAATAATATGATATGCATAATAGTTGGGTAAAGAAATTAGGTGTATGTGTGTGTACATGATATGGTCGAATGGTGTACATAAGGTGGCATGATATGTGTAGCTATGCATATGGTGTGTTAGGCATGGTAATGGCAGGCAAATGATGTATACAAATAATACTTAAAAGAGGAATAACAAAGTTAAGAATTATAGTATGTAAACTTGGTAAAAATGGCCTAAATGAGTATGTGATTTGTATATAAAGATGCCTCATAACATTGTGATTAGATGCGTGCATTTATGTTAGTAATATAAGAAGAAATGGAACATTATTGAGTATGAGATGTGATGATTGATGAGGCACTAGAGTTATGGTGCTATGAGTTGAGATATAACTTACTTACTTTTGAGAATTAACTAAATGAATAGTAACATACACGTAAAATGACCAAATGAATAGTGATTTTGTGACAAAAGGCTAAAATGTCAATTTGCATGAAATGTTGTGTGCACTATGATTCCTTGGCATAATTGACATGAGACATGGGGAAAATGATGGTAAATATCCTAATTTGATAATGAATAGTAATTTGGCCTATCAGTTAGACACCCACTGTGTAACGGCCCGAAAATCTTGACTCTCGTGAATAGTACTTCCTGAGGTAATTAATGTTTCTCAAAACTCGAGTCGCACTAAATGTACCGACGGGTAGTATTAATTACAAGAGAATTTTGGGTAATGTTTGAAGCCAATCTGAAGTCATTCGAATGGTTAAAAAGTTAAAAAAGATTTTACGATAGTGTCTTATGAATAGTGTCATAAGTAAAATTGAACCATAAATAAAATAAAAAGTTGCTCAAAATAATCTGAAAATGTTACAACTTGATACTCAAATATTCCGAATAGTCTAATGGCTTTGGAATTAGAATTTTTTTGAGATTGGGAAGTAATTTTTTTGAATTTTCTTGATAAAAATAGATTAATTTTTTAGGTTATTGTCGAAATTTGGGCATGAGATTTTGAGAGGATTTAGGGCTTGAATTTAAGGAATTTTGGAGATAGGAATGAGGGAAAACTAACACTCTTATTGGTTATATTGATTTTTTGAAAGAAGGGAAAATTTATATTTTAAATAACATAAAGAAGATGGAAATTCTATTTCTACCCATTTTTCCTTCAAAGAAACATTTCCCTCCTCCTTCCACCAAGCAAAAATTGTGAGCCTTTTCTTCTCTCTTTCTCTTGTAATTCTTCCTCCACAACCATACCCATATGAAAAAAAATCATACCCAAAAGGAAGAGCATCCCAAGATGAGTCCATGGATACCAAAATCACTACGAATAGTCAAGTATTTCGAGAGAAAAATCAAGAAAAATCCTGAGGTGAATAGTGATCACCTGACTTCCGAGTACTTTTTTTCGAGTTTGATATTTTTCACAGGTTCTTAGGATATCATAAAGGGTATATTTAGACTCAGATTATTTTTTTGACATGAAAATTATTTTATATTATTTATTAAAGTTTGTACCCTTTTTGAATTCATAGGCAAGGTGTCAATCCGAGCTTCTCGAGGTAAAGAGAAGGCTTAAGTTAGTTTCAGGCATCTCGTACGACTCATTTGATATGTGTAATCACTTTAATTTGAGTGAAATGGCATGAATATTAATTATGGTGTATGGATATAAATGTGGAAATAAATGTATTGTGATGATGATTTATGGATGGTTGTTGAGTGTATTTGTTATGCCTTTGATGAGAATATGCTCTATAAGTGTTGTAATATGTGCGACTGAATTGGTGTTGAAGGTTGCTTGGGTTGAGATTAAAAATGGATGGATTTTCTACAAAAATCACTATTACTACTGAAAATAAAGCCTCACAGCCATGTCCTTTTAATAGGTCATGCCCATGACCCTTTCAGACCAAAAATGTAGGTTTCTAGAGTTTTAAGGGGTTCACAACTGTGATTAATTTTGACCACTGTTAACCACATAGTGTTTTCTTCATAACTTTTTCATTTCTTAATGAAATTTCCAACCGTTTTCAACCTAATTTTTATCATGATATTGAGAGTATTTTGACCATCATTTAGGCATATTTTTATGAGTTTATTAAAGGGTTTTGGGGCTTGAAATGTAAGTCTATATTCTTAAACATTTAAATCAAGAGTTCTATGATGTTAATGAAATTCATGTTGTACTTTGTGTACCATGTGCATGTGAACGAACCTTGATCATAAGTCTAATATTTTGAGTATCTTATGATGTTCTCATGTAACTATAAAGCTTATTATAACTATAAGTGATCATATGATGTTGATATATTAATTTGAGCCTAAGTTGGCTATGCTATGCATAATGTAATATATGCTATGGGCATATGATTTAGGCTTCGCTGAGATGCGAAATGGCTATTAGAATACATGTATGTGTGAGATGTCTATAATTAGGTTATGCATTAAAAATGGCTAATAA
>CANXYI010600459.1:0-11853 GCA_948208565.1 Hura crepitans
AGTGACATTCATTTACATGAAATTTATAGGATAGTATTCTTCTTTGCAAGTACACTATTACATTTCATTTTCCATAACATACTAGGCATTTTTCCATGCCAATTCAAGTCACATTGACATGCCATTTTAGGTCACAATTTCTTTCATTGCATTCAATCCAATAATGTAGACACAATGGCCTCACATTGCCATTAGAAGTAAGTACACAAAGTCCACAATTTGGTTTCCATTCTATGCCATACTAGGTTACATTATAGGTTATTTTTACCATTTCCTTTTTAAGCCATTTCCCAACCACATTGCTAACACACTTTTAGTACATTTACTTGCCATACCTTAAGCCACTTTCATGCTTATGTTGATGCCTATTTCATGCCAATGCCATGTCACACATTCCAGGCTACTCAAGCCATGCCATTTTCACATAACATATATCATGCCACACTATACTTACCATGCATAGCATACCATACCTACCTCTCGGCCAAAGATTATTTATGGCTATGCACATGTCTTTCCTCATATTTTATCACACATACACATCATGTGCCATCATTCAAGCATACACACACATACACACATGTCATGCCTTACATACCATGCCATGACATATCACATACATGCCTCGACCATGCCATGATCCCATATATACATGTACATTCTCATCAAATTCTCCACATACACATATATTTCAATGCCTAACATGCCTTCTTCCCACACATAACATACATACATGATATACACCTTACTTATAAGCCAAGGAACATCAATAACCCTCTCAGCTAGGCCCAAAACCACCCATAATCATGCATTTTCTCACCATATGCATACACTAATCATCCAATCCCATGCCACAAAAATAATTGCCCATTATATCTACTATATATACATGATATAACCTTACACACATACATACACACCCTCTTGGCCAAACTAAAACCATACCCTTCCACCTATTCCTTTCATCATTTCAACATACAAATCATTTACATTATATACAATCAACATCAAAATAAACTTACTTTATAATTCCACACACATCACATTATAACCATAACTTCCATACATCATTTCCACATAAATCACATTTAAAATGAACATGGCATGACTCAAATACATCAAATTCACATACCTATACTTGAATTGGATTCTTGCCTACAATTTAGTAACTTTAATTTACTTGTTAAACCTCCTTTCTACCATGGCCTACATACAGACAAACATCTAGCTTCAAAAAATCATGAAAAATCACACAAGCCTCAATTTGAAAATCTAAAAGCATGGATAGGTTTAGAATGATTAAATCCCCTTAGATCATATAATCTTATGTTAAAATTCCTTTGATAGGATAGTTAACTAATTCCTCAATTTACATGAAAATCAAAATTAAGTAAAAATAGCAAATGACTTTAGAAAATTAAAATTTCTTCCTTAATAGCCTCAGTGGAATTTTTTACCTTTAGGGTATGGTATTTTTAGGACTGTTTGAGCACATCTCAGGTGATTCCTACCCCAAGTCCATCTGTACATATGACTTACTAGATTTTGGCCTAAAATAATTTATTGGTTCTACTAAATTTTAAATTAAGTCTTTTTCATCATTTTATAGTCAGTCAAAGTTTTATGACCAGTATAACCCTTATTGGGCCTCATAAAGGTGACCAACCTAGCCTTCTAAGAACCTTATTCGAGCCTCAGAGGTACTATTCATGGAGCCTTAAGTTACAGGCATCACATGTTCTGCTACCAGATTCATGACACAATAATCTTAACTAGGTTATATGTGTTTGTGTTTTATTTAAGTGAAACTAAAAATGATTTCACATTAAATAGCATTCAATAAAGGTTTTAAATTTTATTGGGTAATGAACAATTGAAATTGATAATAACATGGAAACACATGTGTGTTTTGCCTCTCTTTTAGATTTAACAACTAGAATAGGTTAGAAATGTCACATTAAGTGGTATCAAAGCCAGGTTTAGGCATTTCTAGGAATATAAGAATACATATAAGTGCTTTAGGTTTAAGAGTATGTGTGCTCTAAATCTACACTGCTTAAGGTTGATAAGTTGTTTGTTTGTATAGATTCAAGATGAGTGAATCTTTGCTCTTATGTGAGCAAAAGGAGGTAAAAATCCATGCTCCTACTACCTTTAATACTGCTATAAAAGTTAAATCCTTAGTACTAAGAGATATTGGATAGATGGCTCAAACACAATCCACCTTGCTCAAGTAGATGGTTGATCAACTTAGACAAGCCATAGTAACTCCTGTACCTTCTTAACCACTAGTATAAACACCTTTACCATCATAGGCCCTCTAAAAGATGTATCTAGAGAGTGTTAGGAACATAGGTGCATAAGATTTTATAGGTATATAATTTGATGGTGTACCTATTTCTAAATATTGGTTGAAATGAACAATGAGAATTTTTTAGCAATTGTGGTGCACACTAGAAAAAGTTATCTATGACACATCTTTGTTGTAAGTAGAAGCCTATAGATAGTGTGAGACAATTTTTATGTGCAAGATGCCATAAGATTGATGCGGGATTTCTGCTTGGTACATTATAAAAAGAAGTATATCACTAAAAATGATTTGGAAAAGAAGAGGCAGTAGTTCTTAAATCCAAAGTAGAGGCATAGACCCATTGCTGAGTATGAAAAGGAGTTTGGTAGATTGATTAGATATGCTAAAGAGATCATACCTATTGATGAAGAGAGGTGCAAGAGATTTGCTAAATGCCTTAACTATGACATCAAGTTACAAGTAGCACCGATGAAAATTAAAGAATTCATTACCATTATAGTAGTAGCACATATAGTAAAAGAAAGACATAAAGAAAAAAAAGGGAAAACTTTTAAAAGAAAAGATCACTTACATAAGGCCAAGCCAGTTCATCTCTTAAGGCAAGCAAGAGGTAGAGAGGGAATCAAAACCCTTAGCAAACATAGAGGTAAAATTAGGGACCTAGGCTAGGAGCAAATGCTAGGCCTTGATAACAAATTCAAACTACTAGTGTACCAATTTCCATTATAATGAGTGACCTAGCTAGATGTGAGCATTATGGAAAATGACATGGGTGAGTTTGTTAGATGAAAATTCTAAGAGTTTGTTTCGACTGCATTTTTAGAGAGCATATAATTATAGATCATTTAAAGAGGGCAACAACCTTTACTTAATTCTAGGTTTCATCGCCTATTCATACTAAAGGATAAAGAGGAGAGTAAGGTGATAGAGTAAGAGGTGTTCAAAGAGGTAGATAAGAGATAGTTGACCGAGTGAAGAAGAGAGCTCTAGGTAGTTAGCATGCTATCTCAACTTGAGAAATGGCTGATTTGCTAGGTGTCCTTATGGGTATATTCTATCTCTTTAAATTACCTACATTAGCCTTGATTGTTTTGAGATCTGCCCATTCATAAATTTGTATCACATGGTTATAAGATAGCATATTAGATCAAAATAACTGGACATAGATATCTTGGTTAGTAACCATATAAGACAAAATATAGAAGTTAATAGAGTATATCAAGGATGTCTTTTAAATGTTTGAAGGCATGTATTACCGGCCGATCTTATTGAGTTGCTTTTAATGAGTTTAACTTAATTCTACACTTGGACTTATTATCTAAGCATTAGGGAATGGTAGATTATAGATAGAAGAGGATCACTCTTTAAATAGAAGATAGGGCTAAAATTATTGTAGTATGTAAAAGGATAGACTACTTATCTAATGTTGTATCAATATTTGTAGCTAGGTAGATGATAAAGGGAAGGATGTCAAGCCTACTTAGCTTATGTTGTAGACACAAGGCAAGAAAAACTAGATACCAATAGTGTCAAAAATTTTGATGTGTTTTCGAATGAATTACTATGATTTCCTCTAGAACGAGAATTAGAATTTGGAATTGAGGTTTACCTTAGCACTACACCAATCTTGATAGCCTTATATAGAATGGCTCTAATAGAGTTAAACAAGTTAAAGATACAAGTGCAAGAATTATTAGGCAAAGGGTTTACTAGATCGAGCATTTCAACTTAGGGATCATTATTTCTTTTTGTGAAAAAGAAGGATAGCTTCTTAAGGTTATGTATGGACTACAGATAGCTAAACAAAGTGATGATAAAGAACATGTATCCATTACCTCCTATAAGGGTTTGTTTGATCAGCTTAGAGGAGTAAATGTCTTTTATAAGATTGACTTGCAATTGGGGTATCATCAATAGAGAATTAAAGAGGCTTATATATCGAAGACAACCTTTCAAACTTGATATAAGCCTTATGAACTCTTAGTGATGCCATTCGGGCTCACAAATGCTCTAACAACCTTCATAGATGTGATGAATAGGATTTTCAAATCGTACTTGGAACAGTTCACGGTGGTTTTTATTGATTATATTTTAATTTATTCTAAGAACAAGGAGGAACATAAGTAACACTTTAGAATTGACCTACAAATTGAGAGATAAGCATCTTTATTCCAAGATGAGTAAATATGAATTTTGGCTTAATAAAGTATCTTTCCTAAGACATATTATCTCAGTAGATGGCAATCAAGTGGATTTAAGTAAAATAAAGGTTGTACTAGAATGGAAGCCACCCAGGAATGTAATTAAGATTAGGAATTTCTTTGGATTGGTGAGTTACTATAGACTATTTATCAAGGGATTTTTAATGGTAGTGGTGCTTATAACTCATCTGCTATAAAAGAATGCTAAATTTGTGTGGATAACAAGTGTCAAGAAAGCTTTTGCAAACTTAGAACAATGTTAACAAAAGCTCTTTTACTTATATAACTAGTATCAGGGAAGGACTTTATTATCTATAGTGATGCTTCACATAATGGGCTTAGTTGTGTTCTGATACAAGATGGCAAGGTGATAGCATACGCATCTAGATAGTTAAAGCCCTATGAAATTAACTACATGACTAATGGCCTACTATGATACCCCTTACCTATTTTGATCATTAGACTTGAATAAAGAGCAACACACATACTAATATCTAAACTTACTTTATCGAGAAACACATATAAATTAAAGCCTTGTTGAAATCATTTGATTATATTTGAACTTTTAGAAATCTTTCTTTAATGAAAGATTCTCCTTTTAAGTTTTAAAGTAGTTTTAGGAATCTTCATGTTTAAAATTTAGCAACATAACAGTTGTACCGGGACACTATCCCAAAATGAATAGTACATGTAAGTTAAAAAACGGTTCTATAATTTCATTTCAAACAACTTTCAAATCATCTGGATTCTTCTAGTCTACCCAAACACCTCAATGCAATAATTTACACAAAACATGCATCTTAGAGTATAAGTATAACAAAATCTAATATCCATAGTGTATATGTACATTATAAAAGTAAAGTTATTTACTTAAGTGTAAAAAACTTTACAAAATAATTGTTTAGGACCAAATCCCCTTTGTACAACATATGAGTGCATTACAATTATGACAAATAATAATTTACACAAGGGAAAATTAAAATACTAAAAAGGATAGTTGTATATTAATGCACCCAGCTACTCGAGTCTCTAATTTCTTATTTGTGTTCTTTGACCTATGCATCATAAAAATAATAATGCTAGAAATAAAGCTTAGTGGTATATTCACTATAGCATACATCCATACACATACAAGCATTCATTTATAATGAGCTACATAAATTAATCTATGCCACACATATCATGTAATTAACTCATCAATAGGATACCTGTATGCTACTAATATCTAATGTAATATTAAAGTCATGAGAACAATGTTTATACTTGGATATTGCATCATACAAATAAATTAAAATCTTATTAAAATGTTTTATTATGTCTAATGTTATGTTACAATTAAATTTAACCAATTTTCCCATATATAAGTGATAGTTACCCTTAACATGATAACGGGACTCAATGACCATAAAGGTCTCAACAGTAACCATAAGGGTCCTAAACGGTAACTCATAGGTCTTAAATGGTGACCCTAAGGTCTTAATTCTATCATATAGCCCAAAGGCAAAAATGGTGGCTCATTGATCTCAACACACTGACTAGTAAGCCAGTAGCACTAAAATGCGCAATACATTCACTCACGGGTCTATAACACTAAAGCGCTCGATGCTACTGCTAATCTCTCTAGTTGATCAATTAACTTATCTATTCTAAGTTGTCTATATATATGGACTATTACCTTTTACTTTTTAGTTTCACTATTATAAAGTGGCTTATGTAAGTTTTATTAAGTATATGGTTAATAAATGACCTTAAGGGAACATAATGTTTCTTATTTATTTATTTATTTACAAAATGGTCATCATGCATATCTCATTTACATTATTGTCATCCCATCATTTACAATCCACCAATTATGCCAAGGTGTCTCATAAATCAACTTAATTATTCATAATATGTACTTTGCTCATTCGGCCACTACAGGCCATCTTACATGAACAAGTATTTTATGACCAAAAGTATTCATTACATTCTCAATCATGTCCTTTTACAAGCATTAATGTGCATTTTTTCCTTTCAACCATATATAAGATCTATACATCAGGTCATGGTATATATGTGCATTTCTTACAATAAAGCAATATTATACCAATTTAGGAACCATATTCATTTAACTACTACATAATATACAAATATATATTTTTCATTACCATATTAACCACATAATTACTAGCTTAAAAATGCACATCACTTTTTTCCAAGCATCAATTACAACTCACAACATGTCTAACTTGCATCATGAACACATTATCCTCTAATTATATGCCATATATATCATTTCCAACAAATAAAACATGTATAATAACACATAGGCATTTTTTGCCATCATGAATTCAAGCAATGATCCACCAATTCTTCATTATTCAAGCTATTAAAACATACATAAAAAATCATACTTAACCCATCCAAAACACATTAAGTCATTACATGCCATTTTATCACATCACACATTAATTACATACACTAATCACATACATTAACATAGAATTCAACACACACAATACATACTATAATGAATTCACTTAATTTTAAGCTTTTACATACTTAATTAGGCCTTTTAAGATTTCTCCTTGCCTTTTATCTTACTAGTTCCTTTTTTTCTCTGCATTCCATAACCAAAATCACCATAAAAAATTAAAATAAAATCTAACCTTATAAAAACCTTTTACAACCCATGAGGACCTTTAGAAAAATATCAAACTCAATAAACTCTCACTATATCAAAATTAGTTTACTATTCACATTATCTTCTTACATAAAAAAATTTTGAAATCTAAGCTTAATTTTTTCATTTTCTCCCTATAATCTTACATTAATCTATGCTAAATGATGTTTAGAAGTGGTTTTAGGGGTTGTATTTTAATAGAAATTGAAAAAGAAATGGAGAGGGGATAAGAATCTAGCCATCACCTAAAAGGGGTTTAAGGGAGAAGAAAAACTATTTAGATAGTGATAAAATTATAAGAAATTGATACTTATAAAGGTCATTTAATCTAATGGTCTAAATTTAATGTCTCTCTCATCTAGTGGCCCTCAATTATCCTCTTTGTCTCTATACATTTAGAAACATTTATAAATATTTACCACTCATATTAATCGCCAATTAGCACTTCTTAAAATCACATAAGGCCTCTTGGATCATGTCTTTAAAACATCGAAAAACCACAGTAAAAAACAAAAAAAATATATATAATTCATCTCTTTTTAGCTTTGCATAATTCATAGAAAATAATTCTTGATGTTTAACAATTCCAATTCTAAAGCCAATAGACTATATGGAATATTTAAGAATTAAGGTGTATCAATCCTAAAATTTTCTAAGAAAAAATCATGTATTTTACGGTTCAGTTAAAACTAGGTCACTATTCATGTGACACTACCCAAAATCTTAACTATCTTTTTTAGCTATCTAAATAACTTCATTTTCACTACAAAATTTACCCAAAATCTTAACTCAGTCACATCTCTCTTCATGTCATGCCACCAATATGAAACCTTTAAGTCCTAGTATATCTTTATGCTATAAAGATGCATAGCATAAGGCACATTATGAGCTTCTTGAAAAATTTGACTCTTTAGATCTTTCACATTAGCCTTGCATAGATGATCTTAATAGTATAAGTATCCAGCATTCTTAACCTTATAACCAAGGAGCTTCCCTTCTTAGATAAAACATATAATCTCTATAAGCTTGCCATCTTTTTATATCATCTTTAACTTGTTGTAAGAGACTAGGCTTAAATTGTATGTCTACTAATAAAGCTTTATCATCCATAAGCTTTATTATGACATTCATAGCTTTCATGGTTGCCATAAACTTTCTGCTTAGGGCATCTACTGCCACTTTAGCTTTACCTGGATGGTAATTAATAAGGCAAACAAAGTCCTTAATTAACTCTATCCATTTTCTCTATCTATGGTTTAACATGCCACACCCACACATAATTCTGTGAGAAACTAGATAAGGGTGTGAATCTCTTTCTAGGGTCACCCACCCTTAAATTACCCTAAGGATATATTCATTTAACTTTTAGTAATTTATTTAGTTTCTTACTTTGCTTCTAAATTTTTGCCATTTTTACTTTATTTATATGTCATAGTAATTAAAATGCATTTGAAAATCCATTTGTTTTGTTTGAAAAGATTTTATAGAAACTTGGACAGCGTAACAGCTGTTCGAGTCGAGTAAAAATCCAAAAATTTTCCTGCACAAATAAACACTTCAATGCAATTATACACACATTCTCCAACTCTCGGACCCTTTGGTCCTCCAAATATCATCACAATCAGCACAACACATGGAAAAATTGTATAATTATATAGTAGTATTAAAACTTAGGGTCTCAGACCTATTTTCATCAGTATTCATGCCCACAGATACTAGTATTTCATTTCATCAGTTTACATACAACATTTAAAACTTTACATTTATTCACTACCAACACAATAATAAATAGTTCCATAACCCAATATATACACATGAGTATATTCTTATACATTCAAAAGATTAAACAAAAGAAAAAAAATACCCAATGATATAGCTATGTCAGCTAACAAGGCTAAACTTTTTGTACAATCCTAACCTCAACCTGTGCATCGAAAAAGCTGACACGTTAAGTAAAACTTAGTGGTGAATATGAGGTAAACATATGCATGCCTTTACATTTATTTATGCAATTATGTCATACACAACAATTTATAGATCCATTTACACAATCTCGTTATCATATGTATTAGAAAATCTATAATAATATATGAACACCATGTTATGCATTACTTAGTTATTATTAAGACCATTTTTTGGGAATTTATTCATTTATTTCTTTAATAGGCCCATACCGATAGACTACACCTAAAACACAAGATAATAGAATCCTAGATGTGCAGTGGTCTATATTTTGGACCTTAACTATAGCTGTACCTATATACTTATTTTATTACTGTGCAGTGGACTTAAATGTACCTTAACTACAGCTGCACCTATATACTTGTGATAAGTAAAAAAAATGGTATTGATCTATCAGATCAAACCTAGTAACTACTCTATTCCAAGTTGACCGATCAACCTATCCAGTAGGTGTCACACTATATGGGTCATCTTTCTATTTTTATTATTTTTTGTTCAGGTAAAGGTCAATTTATTTAGTTTGAATTCTTTTTACTTTAATTTTTTTATCTCACTTTAATGCCAAGTGATTTACATAATCACTCTTAAATTCATTTAACTGGCTCCCTACCAATATTTCCTCATTTTAAGTTTATTTATATGTCAAAACATACATTCTCATTTATTTACTCATTATACATTTTATGACACTTAAATTCACATATAAAATCTTTATGTTATATGGTCATGAGGCATTATTTTTTTTTCTCCTCATGTTTCACCCGAACCTGATTTGATAACCTCAATATTCTTTTTATGGCATTTAAACTTAAGTTTATACATTATTCATATTTAATTAGAATGCGTATTAATTTATCAATTAATGGTACATAAAATAGTTAAATTTATAAGCCTACATCCCATGTACACCATTCGGCCAAAATGGGTTCAATATCATATTCATTAATTCAATCTCAAAAACACACAATTTAGCAATTTACATGTTAATATACATCAATTACTCACATTATCACATAATTTACATAACCATTTTTCATGGAAAATTTACATATCCATACAAGAATTTCCTACACATTCCATTTAAATACATCATTTGTATGTGTAACACATATTCACTTACCTCAAAAGTGAATTCATAACTTCCAATCACCAATCTAGCTTTCTTTTTCTTTGCCTTTATCCTTTCCTACATACACATATACCAAACTTTAAAAATTCCTATAAAATCCATTTTAATTCTAATTAAAAATCTAATTGCATTGTTAAGTCTAGAAACATGCCTAGTTTAAATAAGAAAAATAAAAAAATCAAATTCTCTCACTTACCAATTGGAGTGACACTATTCACTCTTTTACTAAATCTCTAAATTTAGCCATTCCTTTCCTTAAAATTTCACTTTTATGAGGTTATTTAGGGTGTGAAGGTACTTTTTGATGGTTAAAGTGAAAGAAATTGGGCCTAATTTGGTGGTTAATGGGGGAATGGCCTTTGGTGGTGCTCTCAAATTTTTTTTGAAGAAAAAGCAGGAAGATAGGTTTACTTAGGGGTTTATAGGCTGCATTACACCTGATTGGGCTTTTTATGTAAGTGGCCTATGGGTAGCCACCACTTTTTCTCAATTTTTATACCCCATTTTGCTCGATTTTTGCGTTAAATTTTAAAAAATAATATCTCTTATTTTAGACTTTAAAAATTATGGTCTTGGCACCAAAATTCATTATTTTACATCATTTAGTGGCTTATAAAATTTTGCCAAAATTCTATACTTTTCTCGAGTCACTATTCACTCGTATAAATAAAATAATCTGAATAAATAGTAAACAACCTTCAAAGATTAAAAATTCCTTTTCCAATGAACTCATTGGAATTTTTGACCTTTAAAGTATGATATTTTTGGGTCCATCTGAGCACATCCTGGACAAATCCTAACACAAATTCTTTTTATCTTCCTATTCACTTATTTATGGTCTTTTATGAATTATTGGTTCTACTAAATCTTTTAATTTATTTATTTTCATCATTTTCTAGCTTGTCAAAGTTTTATGACCAATATTTTCCTTCTCTAGCCTCGATACAGTGCCCTATACCATAGGGAACACTATTCAGGCCTTAGAAAGTACTGTTCATGAAACTGTATTTCACGAGCATTATATTTCTTCCCCTCTTAAGAAAATTCCATCTGTAAAATTACTTGATGAAACAACTGTGGGTATTGAGCCTATATCTGTTCCTTACTCTCCTACATAGCCTCTTCTATGTTGTGGTGCTTTCATAGCATTTTTACTAGTGGTATGGTCTTGTTCCTTAGCTGTCTGATTTCCCATGCCAAAATTTGCACTGGTTCTTCATCATAAGTCAAGTCTAGCTAAACTTACGCTTCCTCAACTACTATCACATGCATCAAATCTGATCTATATCTCCTCAACATCAATACATGAAAAACATCATGTATCTACTTTAACTCTAGTGGCAATGCTAGCCAATAAGCTATTGGACCCATATGCTTTATAATCTTGTATGGCCTAATAAATCTTGGGCTCAATTTTCCCTTTCTACTAAATCACAATATCTTTTTCCATAGAGATACTATGTTTACTTCTTGATTCTAGAAGAAATTAAAAGAGGCTTTGGGGACAAGATTGAGTTTCAGCACTGCATTTCATCTATAGACTAATAGTCAGTCAGGGAGGGTTATACAAATGCTAGAAGACATGCTA
>CANXYI010600479.1:0-21526 GCA_948208565.1 Hura crepitans
TAAGTCATACTTGTAGGCATGTAATCGAGAGGATTAACTAGTGTAATATGGTTGAATGAAATGGTAAGTTGTAAAGGTAATGAAACATTACCTAAGTGTACTTTATATAACCTAATTTGAATGAATGAGGATAAATATTTGGAATTACGGGTCTAAGCGAATGAACCAAATGAATAGTGCAATGATGGTTGTAAGGTGTCTTAAATATCAATGATGTGATAATGAAGACATACACATAAATTGTATGCTAATAAGTGACTGAAATGAACATATGTTAAATAACCTATTACTGGGAATGTAAAAGTTAATTTGTGTTGGCCCATATTAGTTAGACCATCCACTGGATTGGTTGACCAAATAATTAAGGAGTTAGTAGCTACTAAGGGCATTGGTCTATGTGGACCATTGCCTGATTGTATGGTATGGAAGGTACATTTGCTAAGGTTCTGATTATAAGCCCTGTATACTTAGATATTGGGAGGTCTGCAAAAATTGATCTCTACTATCTAGGGTTATTAAAAAATTCGTATGGACTAAGCCTTGCTAGCCAGATATTGGGAGGTCTGCATGGACTGATCCCTACTACCCGTATTGTAGTAGATATTAGGATGTTCTATAGGGCTAATCCCTACTATCCACATGAGTTGAGTTGAGATTTGGGATTTTGAGATGTCTCATAGGGCTGATCCCTACTATCGCTATTGTTAGGAGGTCTAGTAGGATTGATCCCTACCACATTAGTATTAGGAGGTTCTTATGAACTGATCCTGATATTAGGTGGATTGGTAAGTGTAGCTATCGAGGTCTAAAATATGGGCCAGTACACAACTTAGATCCTTTTATCTAGTGTCTTAAAGCATAGTCTATCCGGTATGGGCCTAAACAAAATAAAAATGTGTGAAGACATAATATTACATACAAAATTTACATCTTTAATTAGAACAAAGAAGAATGTGATATGATGTGTAAATGATCTAAGTGGTGTCACATTATTGAACTAAATTTAATTTAAATTAACACACACATAATTGAGACTATATACATATATATATTGAGCATGCTTAATTAAAAAGGGTTGCATTATGTGTTTTGCATATTTCCATGATATAATTCATATTACTTTAAATTCATCATTGAGTGTATACTCAGCGCGTTGGTATTCTGATGCATAGGTAGAAGATAGTAGACTACTACTTAACCTTAAGTCGCAGTGTAGCTATCAAATCCTTTGGGTATGTTTTCTAGTTCTCTTTTGAGTCAAGATAGATAAAGGGAACTTATGTATATATAGGGTTAGGGCTCGATCACGTAAACCTGTTGAGTATTATATTTTGATAAATTTTGCACTGTAACTAATAAAATAGGTGATGTATATATATATATATATATATATATATATATATATATATATATATGTATGTATATATCTATGTGTGTGTGTGTGCATGCTGTTTGATGACATATAGGTCTAAGATCCTTGTGTGTATGATTGTGTGATGTTGAGATGAGTATCTAGGGGACCAACAGGGTCTAAGATGTGTGAGATGATTGAGTATTATATAAAAGTGCTTTTTTATAGGTTAAATTTTTTAGTTTTTCACCTAGGCAACCGTTATGCTATCAAAATTTCTGTAAATTGGAGAACACCTGACTAAGTGGTCATTTCACTTAATTACAATTATAAGCAGTATAAAATAAGTAGATGGCAATGAAATACCATGAGATTAGTAATTAGATTGTTTAGTCAGTAAAAGTCAAATGAATGGCAATTGGGGTAGACTCAAGAGAGGTGACTCTTGAAAAGGTAGCATTTCCTATCTAGTCCACTTAAGGATCGGGTAGGGGGTGTTATAGTGGTATCAGAGCTAAGTTTAGGCATTCTTAGGTGTAGTAAGTTTAGGCATTCCTAGGTGTAGTATGCATGAGTGCCATGGTCTAGGGTTCTATGACAAGTAAGGTTACACTATATGAGGCTGATTATCTATTCTTTTGTAGTGCATCGTGATAAGTGAGTGGATGCCATCAGAGCATGGGGGAGAGGTGGCTAGCCATGCATTAACAACCATCCATGGACTTGAAGCCAATTTAGCCACTCTAATGCCAAGTGATATAACATGTTAGGCACAAACACAGGCCTCATTAGTATTGCTTCAATATATTGTTAATTTACTGAGGCATACCGCCACAACAATAGCTCCACTGCTACTATCACCCTAGCACAACTCCCATAGCCTACAACATTATAGAAGATATATCTAAAAAGGGTGAAAAAGATAGGGGCTTTGGATTTTATAGGGACAATAGAGGATTATGTTGCTAGGGCAGAGTACTGGTTGGAGTGCATGATCAGGATTATAGAATAGTTAAAGTGTACCCTAGAAGAAAACCTAAAATATGCTAGCTCTCTTATCCAAGAAAAAGCCTTCCACTGGTGGGATACTACTACAAAGAGGAAAGTTACAGTAGACATTACTTGATACTTCTTCCTCTAAGAATTCAAAAAGAGATACATATCTGAGACATACCTAGAAAAGAAAAGACAAGAGTTCTAGATCTGTAGCAAGGGTGGAGGTCAGTATCAGAGCTTAAAAAAGACTTTGCTCGATTGAGTAGATATGTAGAAAAATTTGTACCCATTGAGGAGGAACATTGTAAAAGGTTTGGAACAGGCCTTAATATGGAGCTGAGGACGTAGATAGCTACTTTAAAGATTAGAGAATTATCTTCTCTAGTGTCAGTAGCCTATGCAATAGTGGAAATGGTGAAAAAAAGAGGGAGGTCTCTTAGAAGAAAAGGCCCTTTTTAATAGGGCAAGTCAATTTAACACCGGATACAGGTAAGAAGTAGAAGGGTGCTTAGACTCCACATCAGTTTTAGAGATAGAGTCAGGCATCAAGGTCAAGTTAGGGATCTCAGTCCCGACCTTGGCCTTTATAGTAGACTACTAGTATAGTGTAAAGTGCACCACCAGTATGTGGGACATTCAATGAGAGGCATTAGGGAGTATGTTGGTAGACCCGATAAGGGGTGCTTTGTCTGTGGATCCAGAGACAATTACTAGAGGGACTACCCCAAGAAGCAAATAAATGCTACTTAGTTTCAAGCCTCATCTTTAGCATTAACCAGTAGAGGCTAGAAAAGAGAGCAAGAATGATAAACTAGGCATACGTTAGAGGATAAGATTAAAGGCTCGAGCACTAGCGTGCCAATATGCCATTTAGGCTCAAAAGGACACTAAGGCTCTTGATGTGATTGTCAACACTTTCTCTTTATTTTTTGCTTCTATTTTTGCATTAATAGACCTAGTGTAGATGCCTTACTTTTAGACCTATGATGATAGCCAAAGATAGGCTTAAGTAATAAGGCAAGCTACTTAAAACCCTAATGCATATAGACTGACATGTTGTAAGTCTGAGCGGACTTACAACATGTCAGTCAGACTTGAAGCCATAAGGTCTATACTGATTAATAAAGACCCAGCCTAGAACAGTAAAGCCCACAGCCTAAAGTTCATTCAGATAAGGCAAAGCCCATATCCATATAGACATAAATAGATGAAGCCTAGAATGGTTGAGCCTAAAGCCCAATGTCTATAGGAATAAGCCAAAGCCTATGTCTACATGAACTATGGAGGACTTTGCCCAAAACTAAGCCTAAGGCCCCTAATGCACTAGGGTGGATCCAAAGTCTAAAGTTCATACAAACTTGTCAAGAAAAAGCTTTTAGAAATAAGAGTTTCCTATACAAAATCAATCTCCTAATCTTAAAAGGATTCTACCTCTTTTTGATGGGAGAGCCATCCCTAAACCTATAAATTCCCCTTTTGGGTATAAGAAAGGGGAGGCTATTTGAAAGCTAAAACCCCTTATATTTCTGAGAGTCCAAGAAAGGTGTGATGCTCGTAAGTATAGGCTTCACGAATAGTACATTTAAGGCTCGAATAGGGTTCCTAGAGTACTGAAGTACCTTCACAAGGATTGAGAAGGGACATATTGGTTATGAAACTTTTACTGACCATAAAATGATGAAAAGAACTTAATTTAAAATTTTAGTAGAACTAATAAATTATTTTAGGCCATAATCTAGTGGGTCGTAGGCTTAGATGCACTTAAGCTGGGAATAACTTAGGATGTGTCTAGATGGACCTAAAAATGTCATACCTTGATGCTCAAAAATTCCTCTGAGACCATTGGTGAAGGAATTTTAATTTTCTGAGGTCGTTTTCTATTTTTCCCTAATTTTGATATTTTCATGTAAACTAAGGAACTAATTAACTATTCTACTGAAAGAATTTAGACTTGAGACTTTATGGGCCTATAAATAGGCCTAATTAGGATTTTTAAAATTGACATAATAATTTTTTGAGGTTCAAGTGAATTTTTAAAATTTCTCAAAATTCCCAAGAAAAATTGAGATTTCAGTGTGCATAGGTGACACGTGTCATCCCCCGAACCACCCTAGCCCTACTATATAAGGTGTATGTGAGTGGGGAGGGTCACTAAGTGACACCTCAGCCTTCTACCTCACCATTTCCCCTCCTCTCTCTACCTTTATGGCTGACGCCACTCTTTTCTTTAGGCCACCATTTTTGGCCAATTCAAGCTCTAATTCCACCATATTTTGCCACAAAAAATTCCCTTAATTGATGAAAAAGTGATCCATTAAGCTTATGGACACCATAAGCAACCATAGAGTCAAGAAAATTCAAGGAAACCTAAGTATACATAAAGGGGTAGCAAACTTTTAAGTTTATATGTAAGTGTTCTTTTCCACTTTTTATTTTTCTTCCAAGGGGATTTCATCATTCTAAGCTTATCTATGCTTTTAGATTTTCAAATTAAGGCTTGTGTGATTTTTCTAAGCTAGGTGTGTGTGTACATAGGCCATAGTAGAAATGGGATTTAACAAGGAAATTGAAGTTGCTAAAGTGTAGGAAAGACTCCAATTCAAGTATATGTATGTGAATTTGATGTATTTAAAGCATGTCATGACTATTTTTAGTGTGAATTATGTGGGAATAGTGTATGAAAGTCATGAGTATGATATTAATGTACATGAATTAGTGATTTAGGCCTAATTTGAGGTTAATTATAGGTAAATTTAATGATTTGTATGATGATTTAATGGAAGGAATGGGTGGAATGTCAAGGCCTCCTTATGGCTAAGAAGCGTGTGGTATGTGTGTGTGTGTGTAGTGTTATGTCGTGTATACATGGGGGATATAATGACCAATGATATGTATAGTATAGAGATGAATGATTTGTATGAATATCTAGTGAGAAGATGCATGGTTATGGTTCATACTAGGAATGGCCAAGAAGAGTAATAGGGTGCCTTAGCTTGTAAGTTAGGTGTATAGCATTTATGTATTGGGTATGTGTTGGCAAATGGTATGTTAGGCATGTAATTAGATGTATACGTGGTGAACTTGATGAAAATATGCATGCATGTATGGGATCATTGCATGGTCGAGGCATGTACGTGATGTGTCATGGCATGGTATACATGGTATGTCATGTGTGTGTATGTCACATGATGTGTATGTGTGATAAAATGTAAGGAAAGGCATGTGTATAGCCATAAACAAGCTTTGGCCAAAAAGTAGGCATGGTATGCTATGTATGTTAAGTATAGTGTGGCATAATGTATGTTATGTAGGAATGGAATGACATAAGGAGCATGGAATGTGTGACATGGCATTAGTATGAAATAGGCATCAACATAAGTATGATTGTGGCTTAAGGTATGACAAGTAAATATAATGAAAGTGTGTTGGTAATGTGGCTAGGAAGTGGCTTAAAAAGGAAATGGTAAAAATAACCTATAACAGCATAAAATAGAACATAAGTTTTGAGCACCTTGTGTACTTGATCCTAAACAAAATTAAGGCCACTTTTGAAACCATTTTGAATGTATGGAATGACATGATCTTGGACTTATAATGGCATGGAGAAATGCCTAAGAAATAGTAGCTATATACCTATAATAGTGTACTAAAAATGAATAATGACTCATCACTGTCCTATAAAAATAACCAATTGGGACTTGACCTGTAAATAACCTATGCTTTGAACATAATTGGACTTAAATTAATGGAATGAAATGGACTTAAATTGGACTTATAATTACCTAAGAAATTGACCTAAAATTGGCTTATAAAATATGACATACAACTATCCGGTAGGGAATAAAATGACCTATAACTATTTGATTAAAATTCGACTGTGAAAATAATTAATAATTGTCTGTTGTTCAATTATAAATAATTTAACATGGTGATCAGTAATAAAATGGACATGAGTTAAGGAAGGATAGCCTATTAGTTAGACACCCGCTAGATGGGTTGACTAGTTAACTAGAGATAACAGTTGTTAAATATTTGTCTGGTACTAAGGAGATCCAGGCCTCTACTCTCTGAACAAGCCAGTGTAGTGATCAGGGTCCATAAGATAGGCCACTACAATATGATTTATTGTCTGCTTGGTAGACTAGGCTGGTGCAATGATTGGGGTCCATAAGATAGGCCTCTGCACTATGTTGTGATGACATGATTCTATGATATAATGATATTGATATTTGTCTGATACTAGAAAGGTTTAAGGCCCCTACTATTAGACCAGGCTAATATAGTGGTCAGGGTCCATAGGATGGGCCACTGCACTAAGCCTTATGTGAAGCCTGAGGTTCGAAATGCAAGGCCACTGCACACTTTGAGTTCCTTCTTAGTCTAATATTTTAAAGTGTAGTCTACATAGTTAGGCCTATTAAATTAAATTAAATTAAATACTAAGACTTATGCCAGATAACAAGATAAATACACGGGATGAAAATACAACAATGGCATGATTTTCAATAATTAAATTATGAAATTGAGTAATTAAATTAATGTTATTTTTATGAAATGGCTTTCATGCACTATATTTCTACATTCATAGCATGTTAATGCATTTGTGTGCCTGCATGTGACATGTTTTTAATATATCAAATTTAACACTGAGTTTCATACTCAACATACCAGTGTTTGGTGTGCACGTAATAATAAGTAGTAGTCCAGCCTCAAGCTTTGTGTAGTGTAGTAGTAGAGGCACTAAAGGGTATCTACTATCTGTAATGTTAAGTTAACCATGTGATGTATATAAATAGGCCCGTAGACCTAAATGGTTTAATTTCTGCCTGATTCTGATGTTTATGGGCCTGAGGCCTAAGTGATGATTGACTATTTGTGGTTGATTTATTGATGATGATTAAGGACCAGAAGGGTCCAAAAGGTGACATGATATTTAATTGAAGTTATTAGAAGTGTATTTTTTATAGGTTAAAATTTTTAGAATGTCACCTAGGTAGCCGTTGTGCTGCCTAAATTTTTAAGGAATTTATAATAGCTCATTAAATGGATTTTAGGATTAAATATATCCTAGAGAATAATGTCTAAGTGATAGACTGAGGATTCAAAAAAATATTTGATTAAATATTAAATAATTTGTAAGTGTTAAGGGATGCAGGCCGAGGGAAATTTTAGGATAGGTAACCTAGTGGGAAATGCATTGCCTATGAAGTTTTTTTTTGGGGAATCTGGTAAGGGGTGTCATAAGAGGACTTTAAAGTAGGATCAATCTATTAGATCTTTAGCCCATAGCTAAATCATAATTCTTTCCAAATTCTAAACTTTTGCATTGCTACTTGAAGCTTATTTACAAGGTGAGATTTAAGGCCTTCTACTGTAATTATCTTTATTCATTCATACTATTTCTATGAACCTCTGATTTACCATGATTGATCATATGTGAGGTGATTTTATGTAATCCCTACATTGATTATAGGAGTAAGTTGCTATTTTGAACTATTTAATTATTTGTAATAAGCTATTAAACTATTGTAATCATTCTATAATTGGCATCCTAATTGCACGGACCTACTTTAAGGCACGACAAGGTTTGTATGGACTTAATATATTAATATGTGTATGATCTGACATCCATGTAGACTATTGTTCGATAACTATTTTCTATTTGCTTTATTTACCATGTTTTAATGTATTCTGTTTACCATATTGACATATTTGTTTACTGTTATATTATATTATTATCTTATTCTTTACTATGCATATTAGTGATATTATAGAATTATTGTATAATTTGCATGGATTGCCTTTCACAAGAATCATAGTTTGTATAGATATGAGTATTTTATGCATGTCTGTCCTATTTTTATGGTTTATGTAAACTCTTTTCATAAGGATCGTAGTCTGTAGGAATGTGTATATTACGCTGATTTTGAAGTCCGCACGGACTTCTTCTCATAAGGAATATAGTCTACACAGACTTATACTTTGAATTCTAGTTCTCATGAATATCAGTATAATGCATTCATGCTCTTATTTATATGATTAATTTGACATCCTCATAGTTATAGCCATTATCTCAGTATGCATCCTAATTAGTCATATTTGCATTACACATGATGTTACCATTTTTTTATTAGGTCCTCATGAACCATTATTTGTGGTATTAACCATTCCCCTTAAGTTGTATAAGAGTGACCATTCTTCAAGGATTGGAGGTCCGAACGGAAATATTAGCTGTGACATACCATAGTCCATATGGATATAGACTAAAGGCCATAATGAGTTTGCATGGACCTGATGACATTGAGATGGGACTAAACATCTTACTCTATATTTGTTTATTTGGCTTTGTACCTTTTTACTTTCTTGATTATTTTGGGTTGTAATAGGTAGTTTAATAACTCATTTTACACACCAAAATGTCTAACCTCACATAAATAGTTTTCTACATAATTAAATTGGTGTTTTTTTTAAATAAAGTGGTTTTGAGTTTTCCTTAATAAAAGTCATATAAAAATGTATTTTAACAAAGGTCAATTTCTTAGAGATGGATGTTGGACAATTACTACCAATTCCTATGGAATTATAGGTAATAGTGAAGTCAAACCATAACTAATAAATGACCCAATTTCTAAATGCCAATACATACTTATGCTTGTTGTATATTTCAATAGTAAAGCTTTTTTTTCTAAGTGAAAAGGTGACATATATGCTTTAAATATAATGCTTGCTTACATGTTACGGGATTGATAAATATTAGAATATAAACAAATGTGTATTATAAAGGCATAAATAAGATCTGATTTCAAACCTTTTCTAAGCAAAAGATCAGTGGTCTTGGTGTACAGCCAGGTGGTGACTCCATATATTAACTACTCTTGTCCAAAGTAAAATGCAATAAATTCTATAGTGGCAACTTTACTAGGGACTGAGAATTGAATCCAAAAGTGCACAAATAATATACCTTTTAATATTGTAATTTTTATCGACCTATACATTTCATCTTATATACGTTGTGTCCCTTTTTACCTTAGATGGTGTTGCAAATCTTAAACCTATTTTTCATTTAAGAATGGGAGATTGCTAGCATATCTATCACTTATAAGCCTTATGCCCTTGGGTATTTGAAATAGTGAACTAACCAATCATCATTATCCTTGATTGGAAACACTCGTTAAGAGGGAACTTTGTTTATGGGAATTATAGGCCTTTTTAAACCAAACCATAAAGTTTATTTAGTTAAGCTTAGCAACTTCCCTTAGGTTGTATGGCCCTAAGTGCTTGTAATTGCATTATGATTACTATATAGGCCTATTACATTTAACCTTATTTAAAGTGCATGTAAGCCTATTGTGCCCTTTATCAGGAATGGGCTCAGCTTAATTTCACCTCAAACAAGACATAAATGTCATGGACCATTATACTTGTATACACTTTAAATATGAGAGGTCATTAGGCCTAATCAGACCTATAATTAAACCTATACATTCCCCGATGATGCTTAATCAAGCCCACTAAGGAAGAATTGCTAAGACCACTTGTTTGGGAGCAATAAGGTTGAAAGGCTTACTATTTGTGTCTATCTTTGTACACCTAACATGTATCCTTTATTGTGTTCATGCATAACATTTTATTGTACCTACTACATGACATAAACTTTGTATCTTTCTTTTATAGCATATGTATCTCATAAACTTTTACATTTCCATCCTAGTACTTATACATTGTAAACACATTTCATGTAGAATTATGTGCACTTTATACTAGCACATGACATGCTAACCATGTATCAATGGTTGTCATCTTGTAAAGGTTTATTGACTTCTTACTCATACATCTTGTGACCTTATTCATGTAATAAATATTTATGCCATGCATCCACGCATAAATGTGCATCACATTTACATCATTCATGCATAAGGCACACATTACATATAATGAATCATCTTATACAACTCATGTATCATGAATAACCCTTTGTTTTGTAGCCACCATTGATCCATCTTCAGCTTATAAAAGAAGTGACCATGCCTAGAGATGAAGTTGTAACAAATGCCATTCTAAATGAGATCCTTCAAGATATAGAGAAAAGGATGATGGTTGCCATGACCTATGCCCTATCAAGTATGTATGCCTAGTAAGATAAAAGCCAAACTTTTACTGCTGACAATGGTAATAAAGAAATGACTGATGACCAGGTCTTTGATGAAGAGATACTTCTAGTTAAGCCTACCTATAATGAGGTCCCACCACTCAAGTATAATAAGGAAGATCCTAATGAAAAACTAGAAGCTATGAGTCATCTAATAACTGGAGGCAAAGACATCAACTTAAAGTCTGATCATGCCAAGCCCTATAAATTCAAAATGCCAAACTTAAGGAAGTTCAATGGTACTTCACACCCAAGAACTCATTTGAATTAGTACGTAATAGCTATGAGGTTGACCAATCTATTAGAAGCATAACTGGTAAGCTTGTTTAGTATGTCTTTAACTGGGACATCTTAGAAAAGAAGATTAAAGTGAACTAAAAAGACTTGGCCCCTGTATTCAATAAGCAGTACTTAAATAATGTAACCATCGAGGTAACCCTCAAAGACTCAGAATTGGTGCACTAAAAACCTAATGAATCCTTTTCAGAATATTTAAAATGATAGAGGGACAAGGAACTTAAAAAAGGAACAAGCCTAATGATACTAACCAAAGATGTTCATTAAGAATGCTAAGAGCTACATGAATGCTGGTCTCTCTACTAAAGGCATTACCACATGGTAATGACATAAAGACATAAATTTTGATATTAAATTAGCACTTTAGAGTAGAGGATTCAAGAAGAATGGGGAACCTGCCTATTAAAATAATAATTTGAGCAAAGTCACTAATGTCAACTAGGTTAGGACTCGCCATTTCTCCAAATGACCTCTATCTTGGTGCTTGAATAAGCTCATAAAAGAAGAAAATTATAGCCATTAAATCCTCCTCTATCTAATCATATGTTTGATTTATACTGTGCTTACCACCAAGTGACAGGCTATCTTATAGACAAGTGCACCACTCTCTATCATGCCATCTAAGATCCCATCGACACCAAGTAGATTTTTTTATCTAAAAGCTTGAAACTCCACTTATCCTTTTCTTTTTAGTTTAGTTTGGTTGTGAGCTTTTGTAATCTTTTTAATTACTTTCCCTTTAATAAAATAAGATAATGAATTTATTTTTAGTCATTATTATAAATACATTTTGACTTTAAAATGGAAAAATCTTAGATCACATCAACTTCAACTCCCTCTTGAAAGATGGATTAATGATTAATAGGCATCACTAGGAATCATACACAGCATTAGGCATCATGCATGACATTGGCATCATAAGAGTCACACTAGAGTCATAAGTCTTTATCCATAAACATATGTTGTACAAGCATAACACTATCCCATAACTATCCTTTTCATGTATACTACTTAGGCTTAGTCGTACATTATTCATCCATAATACATTACCATCCACCTAGTATCACCTTATCTAATATAGTGTCACGTAGACTTAAAGATACATCCCATGCATACACTTGGCATACTATACTTATCACCCATCATACAAACTTCATTCACCTTGTCCCATTTTACCTAAGATATGCGTGACATGTATCCATATGTATCCATATGCATTTGCAATAACATTATGTCTAAGCACATCATATATACATTACATGCATTATTAAGCCTTCAATTTTACAATCATCCATGCAAGTTAGGTATAACATGGCATCAGAAATGCTTGAAACATTTATCATATCACATTAACCATGTATCATGTTAACTATAAGGATCATCCTTTGCTCAGGCTCTTTAAAGGAAAAGACTCAACCCTTTTAAAAACTCTTCATCACCAAAATGGCAACCAGACTTAAAACCAAAGGTGAAAGTCAATTTGTGACTAAAGGCATAATGAACATGGCAATGGCAGTATTAGAATGGAGGATGATATCATTCATAGAAGAGAGGATTCAAAAATTCCAATAACAAGGTTCTCTAGAGAACTTTATGGGCAAGAATTTGAACATAAGGGCAATCAATGATTAAGCAACTAAGCTAAGAAAAATTTCCCATAGATTTACCCATTTTGATAAGCCTTTATCCATAATGCTCAAGGAATTAAAACAAGAAAACCTCCTTTAACCCTTAATATTCGAACACTATTCTTGGCCACTTCGACCTAAACTATTGCCATGACCTATACTATGCTTATCAATAAAAGCCTAGTCACCTGACTAACAACTACAAAGCCCTATGTTGAGCTATCTAAGACCCCATAAACCATGGTGCAATACCTAGTCTTGAAGATCACCTATCACCAGACCTCACTGTCATCCATCAATTCTCTAAAAAGTGAGGTTCCTCTTTTTGACATTTGGTTGGCCATCTCATGGGCTAACTATTGACCAACTGTAGGATCACGACAATCAAGAATATGAAAGGATCCAATAAAGATAGGATAAACTATCCTTATTTTCTTTTTCAGTTGTTTTTTTTCATTATGTTGGAATAATTAAGATTTAATAAAACACCGTTTTGGTTTTTTTATGAGCATTTACGTTCACCTCATTCATTGTATAACATGGTACTCTTAAAAGTAAGTTGAGAGATTTTAAAAATTAAAAATAAAAAAGAAAGAAGAAATAAATAGGATCAACTTAATCTGTATGTGTCACAAATAGTTAATGATTTTCTAGAGAATGGCTCACCACTATTACACACAATTCTAAAGCTTAAGATTTGATCTTTCCTTGTAAGGCATGAGAAATATCCCTGATTATGAGATGTGAGATAAATAGAAAATAATAAGCTAAGGAGCAACTAAACCCAAATGAATGCTTTCCTTCAATCTTAAAAGAGGTCCAAGTTCAACAGGCTAAAAAAAAGAGTTTTGTCCAATCAATTCCTTCAAAACTTAAGAACCATTTTGAACGACAAACATTTTATAGTTCTTGCTCACCGAAAATCCAAAGGTCAGAATCTCTAAGATGCAAAAACTCCAAAGCCTACAAAAATAGGAAAATTTACCTTTAAGCTTAAAAAAATTGAGCATTCTCTTTTTAACCATGGTTGCCCTCATTCAAAAAGAAAAAGAAAAATAGTTTTCTCATTCCCACTAGGCCAATTAGTCAAGAGCATGAGGCTAGGAAAAAATTAGGGAAACTTAAGAGAAAATATTTAGTTAAAAAATCTTTAGACTGGCTAATAATAGGTATATCATTAATTCAATGCTCAGAAAGATCAAAAGCCTAAAGATACAAAACACTAGGGGCACGAAGCTGATACTTATGAAAAGCTACTTATTGATCTAGACAACTTTATTAACCTCCCATGGTGTGAGCTTCAAAACATATCACTATATGTTCACAACCTACAAAAGTACATATCTAGCCATTTCAAAAAGTGCAAGTCTAGATTCAATTAATATGATCCTAAGCCTTAACCAAATATAGATAAAGTGATTTCAAAAAATAAAAAATAAAAAGAATAAAGGAGCCTCACTAGGTCAAAAATCCACAAAGGGTAGTCGAAGCAATTATTATAGGTAGAGAGAAAATATTTAGTTGGAAAATCTTCAAACCAAGTAATAACAAGGGTACCATACCTTGCAATCACATGCTCATTCATTATAATCAATCATTCTATAGCCATACATGCTGAAATGCTTTTTACAGTTAACTAACATTTTCCCTAAACCTTGGCCTTACCTTCATTCACCTTAACTCAACCTATTTCTTAACACCTTCCCTAGACCTTTAATCACCTTAGCTAGACCTATTTCTTTATAAGATATCTCATACCATTTCACACCTTCACTTTTCTCAAACCAAAGTTTTTCTTATGATGAGTCTGAGTGGAGAACGATCCCAGTAACAAAACATGTATTAATTCATGCATTTAGACACCTTGTCGCACATACATGACAAAAAAATAGATTTACTCACTTACACTCATTCATATATCCATTTTAGGAAAAAACATACCCATTCTACTTTTATATACATTTTCCTTCATTATACATCCATCATAAGAAGAACATTTATTCATCATAGGAAAAAAATGCATTCATCATTCAACATATATTTGCCTTCATCCATCATAAGAGATGATTCATTCATTCAATCACTTAGGAAAAGGTTATACCTATCATGTAGCTACATGCATTCATCATTCATTCAGATTCCTCATTCATTTAAAAGAAAATAAGTAAAAACACTTACATTACTACATTTATCATAAATGCATTATTCATAATTCAGTTGAAAACATACCTTATTGCATTCCTTCATCTAGAAAAGATTAAGAACTAACATGCATATCATTCATCCGTTCACTCAATCACAACATTTATTCATTAGAATTATCTCACTCAATCACCTCTATATTTCTACACTCATTCATCTAAGATAGGATAGAGTTCACTCATTCAAGAGGAAACTAGGTTATATCTAGTCACAAGACACATTCATAAAATTACATATGTATCAACTTATTCACATGCGCACATTAATTAGGCATTAATGCATTTAGTATGTTGTCATATGCTTTAGGCATATAACATATATATAGATTCATTATGTTTACAAGTGTTAGTGTAAACATGCATACATCATCTAGCATAAGCATCTTATCCAGACATCAGTTGTATAGCTTAGAAACATAAAGAGAAGTAACATGCATGTGTACATTATAGACATCTGAAGCTTGGCCTATGATGATAACCAAAGACAGGCTCAAGCAATAAGGTAAGCAACTTAAAAACTAAGTCCACATGGACTAACATGGCATAGGTTGACTTGAACTCGATGCTATGAGGTCCGCTCTTTAGCTAACCTAGACCAGTTGAGCCTAAAGCCCATATCTACACAAACTAAAACTAACCTAGTCCAAAGTCCGTGAATTGGTGGGAAAACTTGTGCCTATGTCTACACGAGCTTAGTTGAATAAGTCTACATGGACTTGTCGATTAAAATCTTCTAGAAGTGCGAGATTTTTATCCAGGTGCTGAATTCTAGTCCTAGAAGGATTTTACCATTTTTGGATGGGAGACTCTTAACCTTAAGTGCATAAATACCCCTTTTAGGGTATGAATTAAGAGGGGTAAGAGCTCAGAGGGAGGTTATTCTAAGAGCCTAAACCCATTGTCAATGAGTCCAAGAGAGGGCTCTAACTAAGAATCGCTCTACTAGTCCTGTTAACCCACACCTAAATACTTTTTTTCCCAAATTCTACCTTTTTGTATTGTTGCTTGAAGTCCACTTACAAGGGTAAGATCTGAGGCCTCCTATTATGCATTCATGCTATTTTCATGAACACATGATCTTTAAGGATTGATATTAAGTGATGCGATTTTATGTAATCCCCACTTTGATTATAGGAGCAGGTCGTCATTTTAAGTTGTTCCATATTGTATAATTGACTATTTTCATGTTATAATCATTATATAATTTTCATCTTTATTGCACAAACTTATCTGTTGAGCATAATGAAGTTTGCATAGACTTACTTTATTGATATATACATGATGTGTCATCTGCATGGACTTAATTTTGATGATAGTGTCCTATTTGTCTTATGTATCATTTTCTAATGTATTTTGTTTACTATACTACCATATATAGTTATTCTATTCTCTTATGTGCATATTGTTGACTTTTTGAAACCATTGCATGTCTTTATGAACTCCCTCTCATGGGGAACGTAGCCTGTATGGATGATCCTATTTTACTCTCTTAGTTTCATCTTGAAGTTCGCACGGACTCCCTCACAAGGAGCATAGTTTGCACGAATGTACTTTTGTTGAGCTTGTTTACTCTATTATGTAATCCACACAGACTCCCTCTTACAAGGAAAGTAGTCTACATGAACATTGACTTTGATCTCTAGTTTTCACATGTATTTGTATTTCTTGTCCCCTTTGTCAATCCTCATGAATCCTTTATTTGGTATCGTTAACCTTTTCCTTTGAGTTGTATACAAGTGACCCTTCTCATTAGAGTAGAGGTGTAAATGGATATAATAACAATTATAAGCTGTAGTCCATACGGACACATGTTAGAGCTTCATAGAGTCTACGTGGACTTAACGATGTACAAATGAGACCAATTAAGTTCTTTATTCTATTTCCTTTAATTTTGTACCCTTTTAATTCTCTTACTCATTTTGGGATGTAATAGGTAGTAAATAACTTATTTTACACACTAAAGCCTAAATATCACATTAAAATGTTTTGTAACTTATTAATTGATGTTTTCATAATAAAATGGATTTGAGTTTTCCCTTATAAAAAATCACATAAAAATGTATTTTAATAAAGACCAATCTCCTAGAGATAGGAGTTAGGAAATTACCACAAATTCCTATGGAATTATGGGTAATTGTTAAGTCAAATAACAACTAATTAATGACCCAATTTTTTGATGTACAATATACTTGTTGCATGCTTTAAATACCCTAATTTACTTTTTATACATTAAAAGGTGACATAACTATTTTAAATGCAATGCATGCTTGCTTGATATAGGATTGATAAACATTACAATATACAAAGAAGGCATATTATTAGGGCATGAATAAGATCTAAATTCTAAACCTTTTTGGTACAGAAGATTAGAGGTCTTGGTGTAGAGGCTAGGTGGTGGCTCCACTAACCACTCTTGTCCTCGATAAAATACATTAATCTCTATAGTGGCGACTCTATTAGGGATTGAGAATCTCAATATGAAAGTGCCTAAATAATATGCCATATAATATTCTAATTTTTATCAATCACATGTATTGCATCCTATATAAATTATGTCCCTTTTACCATGGATGGTGTTGTGAACCATGACTCCATTTTTCATTCAAGAATAGAGATGTGCTAGTATATCCATCACTCACAAGCCTCATGCCTTTTGGTATATAAAAAGGTGAATTAATTGGTCACTATTATCCTTGATTAGAAAGACCTGTTAGTAGGGACCTCCACTTGTGGGAGCCATAAGCTCTTTTGACCAAGCCATGAGCCTATATAGTCAAGCTTAGCAACTTTCCTTAAGTTACATGACATTAAGAGCTTATGATTGCATTATGATTACTATATGGGCCTATTGCATTTAACCTTATTTGAAATGGGGGTAAGCTCATTGTGCCTTTTATCTGGAATGAACCTAACCTAATTTCACCTTAAACAAGATTTAAATGTTATGGGCCATTATTCTTGCATGTGCCTTAAATACAAGAGCTTATTATGCCTAATTGAGCCCATATTCAACCTATGTATCCCCTGATGATGCTTAGGTAACCCCACCTAGGAAGAATGACTAAAACCATGTGTGTGGGAGTAATAAGGTTAGAAGGCTTATTACTTGTGTTTGTCTTTAAACATCCTAACCAATATCCTCTTTAACATCATATTGTACCTGCTACATAACATAAATTTTAAATCCCTTTTATTTTGTATCTTTCCTATTTCTATATACCATGTGCACCACATGACATAAACTTTGTGTCTTTCTTGTATACCATATGTATCTCATTTTCATCCTAATACTCATGCATTGTAAACATGCTTTATATAGACTTAAGTACACTTTACACTAGCATACAATACATTAACCATGCATCAAAAGACTTTCATTTTGTAAAGGTCTACTAACTTTTTACTCATGCATTATGTAACTATCCATATCATGTATCTACACATGAGACATAGAGCACATATACCATGCATCACCTTAGATAATTCATGTATCATCACTAACCCTCTATTTTATATCCCCTATTGAATCCATCTGCAATACACCAAAAGAATGATCATGCCTAGAGATAAACTAGTTATGAAGACCATGCTAAATAAGGTACTTTAGGATATGGAGAAAAGGATAATGGTTGCCATAACTAGTGCACTATCAAGTACATATGCCCAGCAAGATAAAGGTCAAACTTTCACTGCCAACAATAATAAGAAAGAGATAGCTAATGACCAAAATTTTGATGATGAAATACCCCCTTGTTAAGCCTAGCTATAATAAAGTTCCACCACCCAAATATGATAAGGAAGACTCGATCAAAGAACTAAATAAAAAGCTAGAGGCCATGAGTTACTTAATGACCGAGGGCAAAGACTTCAGCCTAAAAGACATCAGTCTAAAGCCTAATAATGCCATACCCCACAAATTTAAGATGCCAAATTTAAGTAAGTTTGTTGGCACTTCTAGCCCAAGGACTCACTTGAAGCAGTATACAATAGCCATGAGGTTAACCAACCTAATAGAAGCTCAATGGAGAGCTTGTTTAATATGTCTCAAACTACGTAAGCCCTAGATTGGTATAATAGCTTGGAAAAAAGGATCAAAGTAAACTGGTAAGAGTTGGCATGTCATTCAACAAGTAATACTCCAACAATACAACCATGGAAGTAACCCTCAAAGACTTATAATTTGTGTGCCAAAAACTTGATGAAACCTTTTCTGAATATTTGGAATGATAAAGGGACAAGGTGCTCAAAATGAGAAACAAGCTTGATGATAATGACCAAATTAAGATGTTTATCAAGAATGCCAATAGCTATATGAATGCTAGGCTCTCTACTAAAGGCATTACCACATAGGAACAACTCAAGGACATAGTTATTGATCTTGAACTAGCACTCCAAAATAAAGGATTGAAGAAGAATGGGAAACCTACCTATCAAGATGATAATTCAAGCCAAGTCACTAATGTAAACATGGTTAGAACTCGCAAGTTCTCTAAATTGGGCAAACCCTTATCTTAGTGCTTGAATAAGCTTACAAAAGAAGGAAAATTACAGCCACTAATGCCTAAGCTAAGGATTGGTCCTCCTCTCTCTAATTATAGATTCGATCTACATTGTGCTTACAATCAAGTGATAGATCATCTCATAGATAAGTGCACCCTTCTTCATCTTGTGATTCAAGATCTCATTGATGCCAAGTAGATACTTGATCCAAAAGCTTAGAAGCTCTCTTTCTCTTTTCCTTCTTTAAGTTTAGTTTAGTTATGAACTTTATAATCTTTTCAATTACTTTTCCTTTAATAAAAATAATGAATCCATTTTCAATCATTTGTACAAATGCATTTTAACTTTGAAAGGGAAAATCTTGGATCACATTAGCATCTAAAGCCTACTAATGAAAAAATGGATCAATGACTAATAGGCATCACTAGGAATCATGCATATCCATACATCAAATCCTTAGGTCATACATTGTGATACACATTTTATAGGAATAGTCTACATCATCCTTATTAGATAGGTCATGCATTGTGCCATAAGCAATGTAATCTATTAAAATCATACATCAGCCTTTATCCATGTATCAACTCTACTACTATAACCAAGCGCATATGCATAGCTTCATGCAACATGCAAACTTTATCCATATCCAGATGCATACATACATCTACATTATGCCTAGGCATATTATCACATATTGTTCATGCATACTAGTTAGGCTTAGTCATGCATTATTCATCCATGCATTCACATTTGGCATACTGTACCTAGATACATATCATTTATCATGTAAGCTTTATTCACTTTGTACCATCTTACCTAGTATTAGTGCGACATGCCTCCATCACATATCCACATTATGTCTAGGCATGTAATGTACATATCATATGTATTCAAATCATAAAAGTTACATCCCATGAATACACTTGGCATATTGTAATGTAAACCTCACATCCATCACATATCCATATGCATTGGTAGTTACATTATGTTTAGGCACATCATGTATATCGCTAACGTTTAATCTTATAATCACCTATAAATGTTAGCATAACATAACATCATAATATATTAACAAATGTTTCACGCTAACTATAAGGATTATCCTTCACTTAGGACTCTTTAAAGGAAAAGACTCACTTCTCTCTTTCCTTCTTCCAACACTCTCCATCTCTAAAATGGCGACCAAACACAAAACTAATGACAAAGATTAGCTTATGACTAGAGGCATGTTTAACAAAGTAAAGGCAACATTAGAACAAAAGATGATAGCACTTATAAAAAAAGATTCAAGAGAGGTTTATCCTAAAGTCTAACAATAGGTAACTCTAGACAACTTGACAAGCATGAGTTCAACCATGAGGGCAAACAATGACCAAAGAACCAAGCTAATGAAGATTTTCTATAAACTTCCCCATCTAAATAAGACTTTGTCTATGATGCTTAAGGAATTGAAAGAAGAGAACATCCTTCAACCCTTAATATGTAAACATCACCCTTCACCACTTCTACCTAACCATTATCATGACCTATATTATACTTATTACCAAAAGAGTGGCCATCTAACTGACAATTGAAAAACCTTCCATCAAGCCATCCAAAACCTTATAAATCATGGCATGATACCCTACCCTAAAGATCACTCATTATCAGACCTAAACAATATTCCTTAAGTCTCTAAAAAAGCGAGGTTCTCTCTTCCTAACATTTGGTCTACCACCCCATAGGCCAGCTATTAACCAATTAGTACATTGCACCAATCAATGATATTAACATATGTAATAAAGGTGTGGAGACTGCCATAATTTTCTTTTTTAGTTATTTTTTTCTTTTATGTTAGAATAATTAAAGTTTAATAAAACATTATTTTGTTTTCTTCATAAGCATCTTTGTGTACTATAATCACTACATAGCATGATACTTTTGAAAGTGAGTGGAGAGATTAAAAAAGAAAAAAAAGAAATAAATGTAATTAACTTAATCCACTTCTGTTAAAAATAATTCATGATGACTCACCACTACTATACACAATTTTGAAGCTCAAAAATTGATCTTTCCTTATAAAGCATGAGAAATATCCATGAATGTGAGAAGAGAGAATGGAAATAATAAGCTAGGTATAACTAAACCCAAAAGAATGCCTTTTGTTTGAATCTTAAAGGAAGTCTAAACTTCACAGGCTCTAAAACTTAAAGTGTCAAAATTTATTCTGTATCATTATCTTTAAAGCCTAAAAGCTCTCAGCAATCATACTCAAAAGTCAAACATTTTTTTAGTTCTTGCTCACACAAAAATCCAAAAGTCAAAAAGTGCTAAACTCCAAAGCTCAAAAGATTTCCCTTAAGCCTTAAACAAATGCGCATTCTCTTTTCAACTATGGTTGCCTTTATTCAAAAAAAATGAATTT
>CANXYI010600497.1:0-14265 GCA_948208565.1 Hura crepitans
CTTAAAATAGTCGATAAAGATGAGGTGATAGTTGTTAGTAAATGGAATCCCTTGCCTAATGTTATTGTAGTAATGATAACAAGGTGATTAATCTGGAAAGGATGTGAATCACACCTAGCCTATGTGGTTGACACAAATAATGTAGAGTTAAGCATTGACCAAATACTAGTGGTATAAGAATTTTTAAATGTATTCTTAAAGGAGCTACTAGGATTACCACTAAAACATGAGCTCAACTTTGAAATTGAAGTGTATCCTAGTACAACACCTATTTCCATTACTCTATATCGCATGGCACCTATAGAATTGAAGGAGTTTAAGGTGTAGTTGAAGGAATTGCTATATAAGGGCTTCATTAGGCTGAGTACTTCACTGTAGGGAGCACCAGTTTTGTTTGTGAAGAAGAAGGATGGGTCACTTCGTTTATGCATTGATTATAGATAGTTGAACAAAGTGACAGTCAAAAATAAATATCCACTACCAAGGATTGATGATATTTTTGATCAAGTAAGAGGTGCTAGTGTTTTCTCTAAAATTGACCTGAGGTTAGGATATCATCAGCTGAGAACCAAGGAATCTGATATTTTAAAAACTACCTTTTGTACCCGATATAGACATTATGAATTCTTAGTGATGCCATTTAGACTTACTAATGTCCCTACAGCCTTTATAGACCTGATGAATAGGATCTTCAAGCCATACATGGATCAATTTATTATGGTCTTTATTAATGACATCCTAATATATTCTAAAATAAAAGAAAAGCATGAATAACACTTGAGGCTAGTGTTGTAAATTCTAAGGGAGAAATAACTATATTCCAAGTTGAGTAAATATGAGTTCTGGTTAAATGAAGTAGCCTTCTTAGGCCATATTACCTTAGTAGAGGGTATCAAAGTTGACCTAAGCAAGCTCAAGGTAGTGTTAGAGTGGAAGACTTCTAGGAATGCAATTGAAATTCAAAGCTTTCTAGGATTGACTCATTATTACAGGAGATTTATGAAATAATTTTCTATGATCATAGCCCTAATGACATGATTACTATGGAAGAACATGAAATTTGTGTGGATGATAAATGCCAAGAAAGCTTTGACAAGCTAAAAGCTATATTGACTAAAGCTTCTATCCTTACACAATTAGAGTAGGGGAAGGATTTTGTAATTTATAGTGATACATCACATAATAGACTTAGATGTGTACTAATATAAGATGGGAAAGTAGTAGCATATGCCTTAAGGCAACTGAAACCATATTAGTAGAATTACCTGACACATGACTTAGAATTAGCTGCCATTATTTTTGCCTTAAAGGTGTGGAGATATTACCTGTATGATGAAAAATGCTACATTTATACCAATCACAAGAGTTTAAAATACCTTTTCACATAGAAAGAGTTAAATCTAAGGCAATGAAGGTGGATGGAACTGATAAAAGATTATGACTTCTTAATTGACTACCATCATGGAAAGGCTAATGTAGTAGCTGATACTTTAAGCCAAAAGTTCATAGTGGCTATGAAAGCCATAAAGTTCAGTTAGGTATATTGAAAATGATTCTATTCTAACTAAAATACAAGTGAAGCCTAATGTAATGCAATAAGTAAAAGAGGCACAGACTCGAGATGATCACCTCATGCAAATAATAAGTCAAGTCAAAGAGAGGAAGGCCATACTATTTAAAATTAGGATAGATAGGTGTTTATAATTCCATGATAGACTATGTGTACTTGAAATCAAAGAAATTAGAACACAAATCCTATATGAGGCCCATGATACTCCTTATGCTATACATCGTGGGAGTATAAAGAAGTATCTTAATCTGAAACCATATTAATGGTGGCTTAGAATGAAGTGAGATATGGCTAAATATGTCACTCGATGTCTTACATGTCAATAGGTTAAGGCTGAGCACCAGGTCTTTTTCTAGATTGCTCCATGATATAGCAATTCCTTAATGGAAGTGGGAAAAGGTTACGATGGACTTTGTAATAGGGTTACTTATGACTAAGAGTAAATGTGATGCTATATGGGTGATTGTAGATAGATTAACCAAGACAGCTCATTTTATCTTGGTTAGAATGGATTATTTGTTAGAAAAGCTAACACAATTGTATATACAATAGATTGTTAATTGCATGGAGTGCCACATGTCATCATATCAAATCGAGACCCTAGATTGACTTCTAGATTTTAGAGGAAATTGTAAGAAGCTTTGGGTACCCACCTTACCTTTAATACAGCTTTCCACCCATAGACAGATGGGTAATCTAAGTAGGTTATATAGATATTAGAAGATATCCTATGGAATTATGCCATTTAGTTTAAAGGAAGTTGGGATTAGTACTTGCCTTTAGCTAAGTTTGCTTACAACAATAGCCATTAAATTAGTTTAGTCATGGCTTCATATGAAGCATTATATGGTAGAAAATGTAGAACCCTACTCTGCTAGAGTGAAGTAGGTGAAAATAAACTCATGGGACCTAACTTAATTAGAGATTGGAAGGAGAAAGTTAAGATTATCGAGGAAAGATTAAAAGCTGCCATAGATAGACAGAAGTCAAATGCTAATCTGAAGTAAAAGGACATTGAATATAAAGTTGGTGAGAAAGTATTTCTTAAAGTATCACCATGAAAAAAGATACTTCAGTTTGGTAAGAAGGGCAAGCTAAGCCCTAGATTCATTAGTACATATGAGATTATAGAATGTGTCAGGCTGGCAGCTTATCATCTAGCTTTGCCATTAGAACTATAATAGATTTATGATGTGTTCTATGTATCGATGCTAAGGTGACATAGATCATATCTTTCTTATGTGATATCCATAGAAGAAATCTAAGAACAACTAAAGTTGACTTATGAAGAATAACCAGTACAAATATTAGCAAGAGAAGTCAAAGAGTTAAGAAATAAGTCAGTATCACTAATAAAAGTCTTATGGAGGCACCACAAGATAGAAAAGGCTACTTGGGAGAGTGAAGAGTAGATAAAAGCTTAGTATCCCCATTTTTTTGCCAAGTGAATTACCAAGATGAAATTTCTTAAGAAGGGAAGGATTGTAATGCTCGAAAATCTCAATTTTATCAATAGTACCTCCTGAGGCATGAATAATGCTTCTCGAGTAATCAGGTCACATTAAAGTGGCCGAAGGGGAGTACTAGTCATAAAATTGAGATGTGCAAAATAATGATTAAAATGTAACAATTAGCACTTTTCATTGAGCCAATAAAATTTTTCATGTCGAAAACTAGTGAATAGTGACTTAAATTTGCATTGAGCCAGAAAAAGGTCGAGATATGCCCGGATTGACCTAAAAATAGCATGATTTGAAGGTCAAAAATTCTAATGAGTCTAACAGAGGCGAAATCAAATTTTTTAAGGTCGTTTGCTATTTTAACTAAATTTCCTAGATATAAGAGCGAATAGTTATCTAGGTTTCCCTTGGCTTTTGGACCCGAGATTTTAGAGGTCCCTTAATTGAGAATTTTTGTAATTTTTGGCACTAAAAGCATTAATTTTAGTGGACTTGAACATTAAATTTGTATTTTTAAAGCTTAAAACATAACTAGGATTATTATAGACTGTCAAATCACCACATGGCTTGATCATGCCCATTTGTGAGCATAATATAAGTAGTGACACATGTGGGATTTTCCACATGTGTGAAAGTCTTCCACCTCTCCAACTTAAGCTGACACTATTTGCAAGCCTCCCCTTTTCTTTTTTTTTTTCCCATTTCATCTCTATTTCAAGCTAAATTTTATAATTTAACCAACTAAAGTTAGCCTCGACAATCTCTTAAACCTCAATATATTGATAAAAATATAAGGAATTGCTTGTTTGGGTAGATTTGTCACTTAGTGAATAGTGATAATTTTTAGTGTAAGTGGTTTTCCTAAGGTTTCTTATTTTTCTTGAATAGTATTCGAGGTGTAGATAATGCCTACATAAATAGATTTTAGTTTGGATGTGTATAAATTTTTGTATGATTTTTCTATCCGTAAAACCTATTATGTTTGTAGCAAATGAGAGAGAATTGGTGTAGAAAAGAAGAGACAAGGACTAAAGGGTGTAATTAGAGCATATTTGAGTCTGTTGTAAGTAAATTTAGTGAGAAATTCATTATGTGTTAAGTGTATGAATATTTCAAGTGTTATATGTGTGCATAGAAATATTAGTTTTTATTTGTGTGTACGTGTATGTGTCTGTTGAATGTTGTATGAGATGAAGAGATAAAAATTGTTGTGATTTCATGATGAAACAGAGGAAAAACAATGTGTATTTGTGTGATGTTAATATGGCTAAATGGTGTGACATAGGATGCTTATGTGTATATGTATAAGGAATGGCATGAAATGGGACAATGAGGGAGTTAATCAGTAGCAAATATAAATGGCATGACTAATTAGGGAGCATTAGTACATATCTGCATTTGACCATAAGTGAGACATGTTATGCATTAAGGTGGGATTAGATATGTTTATGTGTCCTAAGATAAGACTAAAAGCTAAATAGTCCTAAATGTAAGTGGAAATAGTAAAGGAAACAAAGAAAAATGAACTAAGGAATGTGACTGCAATACATGATAAAGTAAGGGATTCATGTTATAATTGCTTGACCTATGCTTGTATGGGAAAGTATCTAGTCATGTTAATGTATATTTAACTTAGTAGTTAATGGAGAATGTAAAGTTTGAATGAGGTGTATAATGAAAGGGAATAGTGATGAATCATATATTGTATTGCCTAAAGTAGTGCTTAAATGTTATATGTGTGCATGATTTCGTATATCATAAAATAGATTATAAAAAGAATGAAAAGTAAAGACATGGGGATGAATTTAACTAGCCCATATTAGCTAAGCCACCTATTAGATAGGTTGACCGATTAACTAGTGAGTTTGTAGTTGCTACAAGTTTTAGTTCCTATAGATCATTGCCTTATGAGATTATATAGTGGGTACAGCCATCGAGATTTTAGATATGAGCCCTACACACTTTTTAGGTATTGGGAGGTCCACTAAGGCTAATCCTTGGTACCTATACTATCTTAGATATTAGGAGGTCTAATAGGGTTAGTCCCTACTATCCATTGGTATTTGGGATATTAGGAGGTGCACTTAGGCTGATCCTTGCTATCCCATTATTAGGAAGTCTAGTAGGGCTGATTCCTACCATGCTAGTATTAAGAGATTCCTATAAACTGATCCCTGCTATCAGATGGATTATGGTAGGTGTAGCTATCGAGGTCCATAATATAGTCCACTACATAAGTTTGGATCTATTATCCAGTGATAAAAGAGTTGTCTGTCTAGTATAGGCCATATAAGAGAAATATCTATAATAAAGTGGTAGGTACTCCTTGATTGTAATTTAACATGATTGACATTAAGATAAGAAAGGTATAAATAAATTAACGTAAGTATGATTAGCAAAGGAACAACTTAGAATTTATATGACTATGGCAAATTAACATAATGATAAGCTAGTCAAGAGTGAGTAACATAGTTTCATGGTGTGTGATGCATGTGATTTCAATACAATACATGTTTAATTAAATTCACCATTAAGTTTATACTCAATGTGTCGATTTCCTAATGTATAGGTAGTAGGTAATAGATATACAGCTCAACCTCAGTAAGAAGTGTAGTAGACAGTTATCTTGTAGGGTATACTTTTGGTTTCCTTTTTGGTGTACTTAATATTGTATAAAGACACTCATGTATATAGGTGGGTTTAGGTTAAGTTATGTAAACTTATCATATAATGTCTTGTAAATATTAATACAGGCTATAACATGGATAGGATTATGATGCAAGATTTATATATGGTATGTTTGAATTTGCAATTGTGATAATTGTGTGATATTAATGATATGAGAATGTTGGGGGACCAAAGGGGTCTAAGAGGATGAGATTATAATAAGAATTATTATAAAAGTGTTCTTTGTAGATTTAAAATTTTTAGTTTTCACTCGGACAGCCATCATGCTGTCGAATTTTTGTTAAACCATAAGTTGTAACTAATTAGCTAAAATAAACCAATGTGTATGTTAATAAAAGTTAATACACATAAACTAGCAAAGGGTTTAAGAAGATAAAGAAATGGAATCATGATACCTCTTATTCGGGTTCAGTGTGGGATCAGGTAAGGGTATCACAACGAAAGTGAGGTGTGAGATTTGTGTGCTAGCCTAACATGGATATAATGATTATTTGTGATTTTGCTTAATATGTTTATATAGGGTTATATATATATATATGTGTGTGTGTGTGTGTGTGTGCGTATGTGTGTGTGTGTGTGTGTGTGTGTGTGTACATTGAAATGATAAAGTTTGTAAGACATTAAAATTCTCTTGACTGTGTTAATGTGTTGAAAAGTAATTCATAAGATGATAAAAATGTATATTAGTTAATTATACATAATTTTTTATATGCAAGAAGTTAAATTATTAACTTGGGTGAGCAAAATACATATATACATGACATGTGTATGCTTATAAGTAAACAAAAAACTAAGTGAAATGAGGCTTATATGGGATGAAAGGTAAAAATGGTGATGTTATGATATATTTACAAACATTATTCATATTGAGATATAGGCTAAATTGAAGTATAAATATGCTATGTCTTAGCATGTTTTATGATGAACTTGTTGAAATATATTGAAGTGAATGTACACGATAGGCAAAAGTGCATTTTTTAGTATATGATAGTACTAATAAGAATTGAAAATAATGTATCTATAACTTATAATGTGAACACATAAAGTATGATGTAAATGGTTTTCTAGAGAACAATTTAAAGCTACTAGATTATGTTAGTCATGAAGTATGATGGTTAGGGATGCTATGGAGGTTTTATGTACATTGATATTTAGGCATAAGATAAACCTTAGCATGTAATTGTATATAAAGTATATATTCATTGAGTATGCAAGTGAATAATTAACATATTTTATTAAGGATAATTGCCATATATATGATACAAATTCATGGTATTGTATATTGGTTGCTAAGATGAGTTAATGACATGTCTTAAATGATAAATTTATAATGAACTTAAATTAAGGATATGTAAAATGTAAGATGTGAGTTGAAACCCTTATATAAGGCGTATGCATGTAGTCATGCAATCTAAAGCTTATATTTATGATTTTTGTGATTTTAGTATTTAGGACATAAAATATGTATAATTATATGTAATAAACAATAAAATTTAAAAGTGTATATGGTGAATCTTATGATGGCTGAAATTCCTTTTCAAGGTAGAGAGCATAGTTGTGTGTTTTAAAGTATTACAGTAACTCATAATGAAAGAGTATATGCATGACTATATGTTAATCCTAATGAGATTAGCAAAGCAGTGTTATATGAATGAGCATATATAGATGCAAAATAAAGTGATATAATAATGCATAAGGAATGGACTTTTTTGGGCTAAAACCTTGGCATGAGGTCATAAGCGTGTGTTTTGCTCTTATAAAATTAAGTTGGGATGATAAGTTAACTTATAATGCTAACTAATATGGATGTCAATGCAATGCCTATAAATATGTTTACATGATTGATTATGGGTATGTATATAAAATATATGAATAAGAATATTGATGTTAAACCACATAAATGTAAAAGCCAAAACATATTTGATAATGTGTAAGGCAATTCATATGAAGTAACCAGTGTACTTGTAAGATTATTATGCTATTGCCATTATTTGAAATATTTTTATAAAAAGCATGATATGTTAATGATAATTTTATTAATGCTATGATTCATATAATCATGAGGAAAAATTTAAAAATTAGATGTTGTAAAAAGTGCAATAATGATGCTTATGCTTATGGTGATGATTTATAAGTTTATATGAAATATTTAAATGATGTATGTGAAATGATGAAATGAAAGCATGAAGTGGGTTATATGTAATATTGAGGTAACTATTTGTAACTAAGTATGCCTATTACATGAGTTATGGTCGAACAGCCTTATGCCTTAAATACGTTATACTATTACATATTTGAGAAATGATGATCATATATGAGCAAGTAATGAGCATACACATAAAATGCAATAAATATGATATGATGAGACATGATATACATGCTTGCTTATAATTGCACAAGTTGTATATTGAGGAACAATAATTAATTGCTAATTCAAGAATCATTAATTATTTTTACCTTAAGGCCATTTGTTGACCAAATAACAATAAAAGCTACTTAAGACATTTATCAAAGGTGAAAAATAATTATGAATGGTGAGTGGCTTATAGATGTAGACAACCTAGCTTATTTAGTTTGACTTCTCAACTAGGGAGTTTAGTAGTTACTAGGGCACTTTGATGCTTATTTTTAGGCCTTCGAGCCACCTTATTTACCTTCAGGCCCTTATTGATTTCTAGACCTTTGGATTACCGTATTAGACCTTCAAGTCACCGTATTAGACTTTCGAGTCACTGTTAGACCTTTGTGGTCATCGTTAGACTTATGGGTTACTGCTAGACCTTTATGGTAATAGATTCTAAATATTCCAGTTTTGAGTCCATGTCTCTTATTATGGGCAAAATAAATAATTATCACATAACATAATTGTGGACTAAATAATATAAATCAAAATAAGACAGTAGGGTGTAAAAATGTTAGATCATGAATGAATGCATGATTTATGATGATGTTAATTGAATGTTTGATTTTGTAACATGTATGATGTATGAAATGATTAGCAGTAAGCTTGTACATCTTGATATTGCTAAATTGAATAGAAGGAATATAGCATGCATAACATAATAAAATGGATATATGAATAGCATGATGTGAATTTGTTTATGAGCATTCTTTGGATAATACTTTATAAAGCATTATTTATATTTAATGTTATGAAAATAATAAGGTTCTATGTTTATGTCAATTTATATATGTATATAAGTATTGGAAATTTTTGGATACAAAACTAAGCTACATGCTTAATGCATCATATTTAGTTGCAATGTAGGTTATGAGGTTATGAATCAAGAGTAGAAGATGCAGGATTCATCACAATGGAAAGATCAAAGGGGACTCTTTTATGGGGTTACTTCATTGTACTAAAGTATTAAGTTTTTGATGTATAAACTCATAGCTTACATGCATGTTATATAAGGACCAAAAAACATTGGGTGTATATATTAGTTTTGTATCTATTTGGGTTTGGTTCTATAACATTAATGGATTAGTTTGTATCATGATGATAGATAGTTTAAATGAGACCTTTACTTAGAGATGTTAGCTCATAATTCGATAATGTTATGTATGAATTGTAATATGATAATGTAAACCTAGAAATGATAGTTATGGATGGATGGAAGATCATAAATTTATGGTTGGATTTTAGTGACAGATGATTTATGGTTAGCTAAAACTTTGGATATGATTTTTATGCATGTGTTATATGTTTAAATGAATGGCTAGAGTTATATCAAAAGGATCAAGGTAATAACGATTTTGATCATAAAAATGTTTTTCTATAGGTTTTAAATTTGGGATAGTGTCACTAGATAGCTGTTATACTATCAAATTTTTGACACGAGGATCCTTAACCATAAAATCTATTAATAATGATTTTTGCGATTGTTTTGATGAGGTCATAAGTTTTAAGAACTAATTAAGTAGTAAGTTAGATCTTGGGTTGTATGCCACTTTTTCTTCGAGTCCGACAATCAAATTGGTTAAGAGGTGTCACATTTGGTGGGTATCAAAGCCCCGATTTAGGAGTTTCTAGTTGTGTGAGGAATATATAAATGTGATTTGATCTCTTAGGGTTTAAGGTCGTGTAAGGTATAAGAGCTGATTACGAGATTTTATAAGTTGCCTTTTTATAGTAAATGAAACATGATACCATAAGACCTCAAAAGGGAGTAGAATGGGAAGATGGATCGCTGTTATATACTCAGTCAGAGGTTATGAGTTAGATTGATGTTTAATACATATAAGAGGATGGGTATAATATTTTCAATTTATGAAAAAATAGGTTAATGACCAATGTTTAAAGAGAGATAATCATGTGAGGACAGGTGACATAAGCAATATAAGCAAGAATATCACTATAGACACCTCACTTTTTGACTTATGATGATCACTAGAGATAGGCTCTTAAGCAATGTCATAAGCCCTTAGGAAGCAAGTCTGCACGAATTTATTTTAGGGTCTGCACGGACATCATCTATTTAGGTCTGTACTAGCCTACTCATCTTTATCAAGCCTAAGGCCCAAGGTCTGCCCGAATAAAGGTTTAAGTTCATGTCCATATGAACTAACTCAAACCTAGCCCAAAGCCTATAGATTGGTGGGAAAGCATACAACCTAATTCCATTTAGACTAAGTCGCACAAGTTCGTACAGCCTTGTCGACGTAAAATCTTCCAGAAGTAGGATTTTTTTCCTACTTGGACTATGAATCCTATTCTTATAAGGATTCTAATTCCTTCAGATGAAAAACCTTTAAAACCTAAACCTATAAATACCTATCTTATGTACGAGAAAGAGGCAATGGAAAATAAAATTGATAGCAGCAAATAAACCCATTTATGAGTCTAGGAGAGGACTCCAAAGAGGATACAATCTACTAGTTCTATTACCCTCACCTAAACTAATTCCTTCATACTCCTACACTTTTGTGCTATTGCTTAAAGAGTTTATTCACCAAGTAATATCTGAGGTCTCTTTTATATACTCTTACTATTTTTATAGACTTATGATCTCTAAGGATTGATCATAAGTGAGGTGATTGATCATAGGAGTAGATCATGATTTTAGGTTATTTCATAATGTACAATTAAGTTGCCATTACTTCATATTCATTTTGTTATTTTGTCTTAATTGCATAGACCTATATATAAGCATGCTGAAGTCTACATAGACTTATCTTCTTAATATGTATATGGTATGTCATTTGCATGGACTTAAGATCGATAATAATGTCTTATTTACTTATATATCATGCTTTGATATATTTTGTTTACCATATTGACATAATCCTCTAATGTTATCATGTTGTACAATTATCCCATTCTCTAATATGTATATTGTTGATGTACTGAAATTGTTGTTTAGTTCGCATGAACTCCCATTAATAAGGAATGTAGAGTCTATACGGATGTTTTGTGTTTAAGTATGTTTATTATGTTATGTAGTCCACACAGACTCCCTTTAATGAGGAACATAGTCCACACGGACATTTACTTTAAATTTTAGTTTCACATGTATTTATTCTATGTCTTTTTTATGGTTTTATATGAATCCTTTATCTAGTATCATTAAACCTTTTCTTTTGAGTTGTATGTAAGTGACTTTTCTCACTAAAGTGGAGGCCCGGGTGGATATAATGACCATTACAAGCTGTAGTTTGCATGGACATATACCAGAGCTATATAGAGTCTGCACAGACTTAAAGTTATATAGACGGGACCATTTAAGAACTTTCTTTTATTTTCTTTTGTTTTGTACTTATTATTTCTTCCTATTCACTTTGGGTTGTAATAGGTAGTAAATAACTTCTTTTACATGCTAAAACCTAAATCTTACACCAAATGGTTTTCTATCTAATTAATTGGTGTTTTCTTAATAAAATGATTTTGAGTTTTCTTAATCAAAAGTCATAATAACAAAAAATATATTTCAATAAAGACCAATCTCCCAGAGAGAGGAGTTGGGCAATTACCATCAATTCCTATGGAACGGGTAATTATTAGGCTACACTACAATTAATGAATAAGCCGCTATCTAAATATACAATATACACTTTCTGTATTCTTTAAATATCATAATGTACTTCTTATACATGCAAAGGTGATATGGATGCTTAAATATAATGTATGCTTACTTGATACAAGACTGATAAATGTTACAATATAAAATGGAAGGCATATTATTGTGGTATAAATAAGATCTCAATTCCGAACCTTTCTAGTACAGAAGATTAGAGGTCTAGGTGTAGAGGCCAAGTGGCGACTCCACTAACCACTTTTATCCCTAGTAACAATACATAATCTCTATAGTGGCAACTCCGCTAGGGAGTGAGAAACTCAATCTAAAAGTGCCCAAATAATATGCCATCTAATATTCTAATTTTTATCAGTCTCATTGTATTGCACTCATTTATATTGTGTCCCAATTACCATAGATGGTGTTATGAACCATGACTCTATTTTTCATTCAAGAATAGATAAGTGCTAGCATATCCATCACTCATAAGCCTTATACCTATAGGTATATGAAAAAGTGAACTAATCAATCGTTATTATCCTTGATTGGAATGACCCGTTAGGAGGGACCTCTATTTATGAGAACTAATAACCCTTTTGACTAAATCGTGAGCCTATATAGTTTAAAACTTAGTAACTTCCCTTAGGATTGAATGACCCTAAGAAATTGTGAATGCATTATAAATGATGTATGGGCCTATAATGTTTAACCTCATTTAGAGTGGGGGCAAGCCCATTATGCCTTTTATCTGGGATGAGCCTAACTTAATTTCACTTTAAATATGATTTAAATATCATAGGTCATTGTACTCATATATACTTTAAATATGAGAGGTCATTGGACATAATAAGCCTATAAGTGAACCTTTGCATCCCCTGAATAGGTAGTCCCACCTAAGAAAGAAATAACTTAACCACATGTATAGACGGAATAAGGTTAGAAGGTTTTCTTGCATGTGTTTGTCCTTACTGCACCACAAGCATGCATTGCATGTCATGCATCATTGACATTTTACATTGTTAATAGTGTACATGCATCATATCTAACCCATTGTTTCACTAGTCACCATTAATTTTTCATTCACTGCTCAGTGGAAACAGATAGGCAAGTGTCTCAATCGAGTTAGCAAAGCACTACTAGTATAACCTAAGCAAGGAAGCATGTCAGCTAATAAGTACATAACCAAAGCCCTTTTCATGGAAGTAATGAACAAAATGGAGAACAAGATGATGGCAATCATAACCATTGCCTTGTCTCAAGTCCAAAGTCAAAAAAAAGTGGGTCAATCTTCGGCCACTCATAAAGGAAAAGAAATAGTAGATGGAGGAGATGACCAATCCTTTGATGATGAAATCCCACTTGTCACTAAGGCATACCACAAAGTTCCCCCTTCTAATGTAGTTGAGGATGATTAGCTAAAGAAGCTTAATAAGAAGATGGAGGCCATGACTAGGCTAGTCACTAGAGGCAAAGACATTGACCTTAATGATATCAACTTGAGGATTGATCGAGTAATGCCTTATTGATTCAAAATGCCTGATTTGAGCAAGTTCGATGGTACAACCAATCCTCACACTGATTTGAAGCAATATGTTATTACTATGAGAACTACTCACCTCTCCAAAGAATAAATAATGAGCCTATTCAACATGTCTCTCATAGATCAAGCTTTAGATTGGTACCATTACTAAGAAAAGAGGGTTAAAGTAGATTGGAATAAATTGGCACAGGCATTTAGTAAGAAATACTCTAGTAATGCAAGTATAGAAATTACTCTAAAGGATCTGAAGTTGGTAAAACAAAGACCAAATGAGAGTTTCTCTGATTACCTGCAAAGATGGAGAGACAAGATCTTAAAGATGATGAATAAGCTCGAGGACATTGATCAAATCAAGATGTTCACTAGAAATGTAAATAGTTACATAAATAGTGGCTAACTGCTAAAGGTATCACCACCTGGGAACAATTAAAAGATATTGCCATTGACTTAGAAGCCAATTATAAGAATAAGGGGTTCAAAAGGATAAATAATCCCACTTTCACAAGTAGTAATACTGGGGGTGCATACAAAACAATTGATGTTCATGTTATCCAAGGTAGAAGGTATTCCAACTTAGGTAAATCTTTGTCATGGTGTTTGAGAAAACTCACTAAGGAGGGTAAGTTACAACCACTTCCACCTCAACCCTCTAATAGACCATTACCACCTAATCATAGGCATGACTAGTACTGTGCTTATCACTAATGAATTGAACACCTTACTGATAATTGCAAGCTCCTCAGAAAAGTGATCCAAAACCTTATAGACACCAAATAAATACTCGATCCAAAAGCCACTTCAAATCTATTGCCAAAACACCAATCATCTTGCCTTCTCAAATCTGGATTACCTAAATAATATGTGTTTAAAAAATATATAGATTTGACCAAGAGATTAATCAAAGGGTGAGAGAGATTGAATCTATCCTTTTAACCAGCTTCTGGGAGAATAAGAGTGATGGTGAGCCTAGGGAGAGAAAAAGCTTTTAGGATG